>JBAGKK010000343.1:2998221-3024983 GCA_037177015.1 Euceroptres primus | reverse complement strand
TATATATATATAGAGCATCTTTTGTAATTCGTTTAATAATAAACTTCATATATATCATATTTGCTTCTTCTTTCTTTTTTTTTCCGTAAAATGCATGACACAAAAATAAATGCTTGTATCTCAAGTATATTCTCTTCTTTCTCGCGCTCTAGCACTCTCGCACTCGTTCAGTTAATAATCGTAGCTTATTAGACTTTTTACAAAATATCACAAAAATCGCACCAGCCTTTGTTCGCAGCAGAAAAACCAAGTAATCTAAGAAGAATCACGTTTGAGCAACGCTTCGTTGCTTGCCTTCTCCTCGCGATCAACAGCAATCACACCTTTACATTGATTTTATTTTTCACACGAAACAGCTCACTTAATTAGAAAAATCCATTCAAGATTCGCTGAATTAGGAACAGCACGATCGTCAGAATGTTCGAAAAAACTCAAGTTATTCGAAAACAAAAAAAGGAGGGAATCGAGCGCTAGTGACCAGCACAAGCCGCAAGAGTCTCTGCGCGGACGGCAGAGCACTGAAAAATCTAACTCTATTGTCTTTTATGAATTCATTCGCCAGGCACATCGCAGATGCTAATCAGAGCTCAAAACCTGATCTTGATTACATTAAATATTCAGTTTTACCCATACACGTTATATACCAACTTTATCCAGCAACATTGTTGAAATCGACATTTACAACCATTTCATTAATTTCTAACAAGTTTTCTTTTTATATCAAACGTATACACATACATTGAATGTAGCCTTTTAATTTATTTTTCAAATCTCAAAACATTTCTCAATTAAAATGGTTGTTAATCCTGGATTGAAGGGAACTCTGATCAATATTTCGAGGTGTCGTGATGATTCGTTGTTGCTTTAAGACACAAATTCGAGTATTTGTCAACGGAATTCGATCATTGGCCTGGCTCTGAATCTCGATACATTACCGTAACTCTTTAAGAATATCTTTCGTTCCCAGGCAGAATTAAAGAATCCGACTTGGGAAATAAAAAACGCACTTTTCTCTAAACATACAATAACAAGGTTTTACGCTCGCTTCTACAAAATTGTTCATTCTTGTACTAGAAAATGTGACTGATAATCGACCCGCGATTCAGCCAAAACATTATTTTCCCTGAAAGATTATAGTGTCACATTTACTTCGTCGTCGAGCTTCAAACTCTCGTCTTATGTCTATCTGCGCGATATCAATAAGTCGAATAGTACCTTCCGGGCAACAAAAATTTCCTAGACTCGATTAGAAATTTGCCAGAGTAACATTTTTCTTTTCAGAGAAAAGAGTAAAGTTTTCAGAGTAAAGTTTCCTCTCAAACTGGGAATATTACAAAAATGGTGGACTCTCGATCTTTCGAAGATTCGAGGCCTGGTTTTCATTTAAGTAAAAAGCAAGCAGTGTTGATTATATCTTCGAGTAAGTGTTTAAGTACTTGTTCAAGTTTCGGAGAAACGACTGATGCAAAATAGCTTTCATTGCCATGATCCTGCGGTGATTTCTCCAAGGCAAAAAACGTTTTCAGACGTTGGATAAAGTTGCCCTGGGTCGACCTATGAAGCTTTCTTTTCAAGAAGCTTCTCGACAACAAGTACACCGCCTTACTCGGTAAAATTGACAGAAAATTATTCACTACTGCACTTATCCTCATTTAGCTTCATCCTGCTCCATCGGTTCCTCGGAAACTTCGCGGGAATGTTCTGGTGTGGTTCTGTAAATAAAAAAAGTTGTTGAAATTTTGATATAATCAAGAATAATTTAAAATCAAATTTAAAATCTCCAAGAGAAACGTCTGAAAGAGACTTAGATCAATTTCGAAGTTGATATATTTTAGTGGGAAAATGTTTTGTTTATTTTTGTTTAATAAATAGTAATTTCTTACGTGAGATTTGTGGGCTGCTGCATCGACAAAGAGGCCATCGCAGATACGGTTTCTGTCTCGTCATGTTCTTTCTGACTTGCTCCTATCGCACTCATACCCACAGTGTGAGCAGCGAGTTTAACACAGGGCCAATGTGACATCTATAAAAATATATAAAACAGTGGATCAGACGATTTTCCAAATCCAGAGAAGTATATTCCAATATATTTCAGTATTTCAAGTCTTGAAGAAAATTTGCAATTACATAAGAATATCCCCAAATGGAAATCAAGTTAATTACCTGAATAGCGATAGTTTTTTGAAGCGTGTCGATGGCATTTTGGCAAGGGGCCCTCAGGAGTTCTTCCTCTCGAAGCGGAGAAGGATCATCGCCGAGTAAAGCTCTCACGCATTCCTGGGCCGAGTCGCAAATCGCCGCGAGATCATAACCACCTTCCAAAGCTAGGACGACTTTTCCATCCGCCAGGGTGAGCAATTCTTGCGTCATGCGTCCAAAACAAGCTGGACTAACTTTGTAACCACCCAGGGGTGCTGGGTGACCAATGGCTGCGTCAAAACCGGCGGAAACGATCACCACGTCCGGATCGAACTCCTTGGCGATGGGCATCACGATTGTGCGGAATGCCGCCAGGTACTCAGCATCTCCCATCGGAGGATTTAGGCCGCCTGACCAGGCCACGTTCACATTGTAACCCAGACCTTCGCCCGTTCCACATTCTGTTGGACCTCCTGTTCCTGGGAAAAAGTTTCCCTCGTCGTGCCTGTGTATCGAAAGATACAAAACCCTCGGGTCGTCGTAAAACATCTGCTGAGTTCCGTTACCATGATGCACATCCTGCAAAGATTAAAATTATTATAGTTATAACAATAATTATTTTCATTATTTGAAAAGATAAAAAAAAATTCCAGACAATTCAATCCAATATTTAACTAGAAGCAAACTAAGCCGACAATTTCTGGTAGTGTTATTAGTAAATGCAAATATAAAAGGCTTTTCAATAATTATTAAGTAGAGCGGAAAATGGTCGGATCTTTTTATTAATATAATATATTAATACTACTTTTTTATTAAGTAGAGCTCAAATTGGTCGGATCTTTTGAGCCTGGTGAAAAAAAGTTGTGGTTTGGCATCAGAAAAAAGGGATAAAAAAATTTTTCAAAAAGAGAAAATTTCTTCTGTCCGGACTTATAACTTGAAAATTCGAAATTTTTGACATTTTTCAAATTTTTCCTATGGAGGGATAATTTGGCGAATTTTTTGTTCGTGTAGTTTTCGATTATAACTAATAATATAAAATCTAAAATTGAAAAGAACCATTTTTCTCCAAGTTAGAATTTTTTGAAAATATCAAAAAATGATGTTTTTTTGAAGAATTAAAAAATATATTTATTTTAAGAAAGTTGAACATGTCGATCTTAAAATCCTTCCAGTTTGAATCAAAGAAGCGTGCCATATTTTTAATTTCATAAACAATTTTTTTCATATTTTTTTACGTTTAAAAATGGCAATTTTGAAGAATTTGATGAAAAAAATATGAAATATTTTTTTTTTCATGAAATCAAAAATATGGCACGCTTTTTTTATTCAAACTGAAGGGATTTCCGGCTCGACATGTTCAACTTTTTAAAAATATTTATATCATTTTCTGACATTTTCAAAAAATTCTAACTTGGAGAAAAATTTTACTTTTCAATTTTGGAATTTATATTATTATTCATTATCGAAAACTACATGTACAAAAATTCGCCATAATTATCCCTCACGTAAAAAAAATTTGAAAAAAGTTCAAAATTATAATTTTAAGTTTACTTTTTTGTTTTTGTTTTTTCACTTGGTTCTCTTTACTTTATCTACCTAAGGGGCCTCAACTACGATATAAACTGTTCACACTATATGTACTCTGATAGAGAAGATTTTATCAGCTTATGCTGTCTCTTCTATCACCTAATAATAATAATAATAATAGTAATAAATTTCGAATTTTCAAGTCAAAAGTCCGAAAATAAGAAATTTTTTTTGTTTGAAAATTTTTTTTGCCCCTTCTTTCTGATGCCAAGCCACAACTTTTTTTCACTAGACTCAAAAGATCCGATCAATTTGAACATTTTCACTCCGCCCTATTATTGAGTTCTAAACAATCAATTTCTATCAATTTGCAATTTTAAAATCCCGAGCCAAAGAATAAAATAATATTTAAGATTTTAAAGGAAAAGCCGCTAATTCCAGTTACTTTTTCAAAATTTAATGACTTTCAAGTTTTCAAAAACGTTTTCGAAATTTCATGAGATTTCCAGGTTTTCCTTGTAGCCAACCCTGATTATTGAGAAGGACCTCATTGATTTCTTTGGCAACTTTTTCCAAAAAGCAGGCACCACAGCACAAAATGCTCTTTAAAAAAGGGGAAATTGAGTGATTTTTTTTTCTCACAAAAATAGAAGAATAAATTATATTAAAGACAACCTTTATAAGTTTCTGTCTGAGGCCGAAAGAAACAATCCTTTTATCAGAAATGTTATACATATTAAAGTTTAATTAAAAAATTTTTTTTTCAACTTTAAATTTTAAATTGTTTAATTTTGAAAAAAATAGAGAAAACGTTTAATTTTTAAGACTAAATTTAAAATTGTACAATTTCGAAAGTTTGATTTTTCGAAGTTTATTTCAGACTCTAATTTTTAATTACCCAATTTTTACTTACAAATTAAAAAAATGTACAATTTTCAATGATTATTTCCACAATTCAAGCCTGCCACAGCGAGACTCTTTCTCTACTTTTGAATCACTTTTATTTTTTTTAAAGTCAGTATTGGTTCCTTATTTTAAATTACTTTTGATCACTTTTTCAAAATAGATTTTTATACATTCTTAAATGTTTTTACACATTTTTACACATTCTTAAATAATTTTTTTTTTACTTTTTCATATTTACCTCTGTGTATTTGTAATTTTTTCACAATTATTGCAAATAAAAACATTGTCAGAGTTTTATATTTTAAATTTAAGGTTTAAAATTGATACTTTAAAATTTTAAGAATTTGAAACTAAAAAATGTCCAATTAAAAACGTTCAAAGCTCAATCAATTTAGATTGAAATGTATTAAAAAACTGTTCAGCTTCAAATTTAAATCGTTCAAAATAGTACAATTTTAAATTAAAAGTGCCTAAAATTAAACAATCTTTAATTGAAAACGTTCAAAATTTAAAAAGCGCTCCAATTAGAATTAATTAGAATGTCGCTAAACTTTTCAATTTTTAAGGCATCTAATTTGAAATTTTTTCACATTATAACATTCCCTTAACTATAACGCTTCTTTTTGAATCTTTTGAATTTTGATATCATTAAAATTAGAATTGTTCCATTATATTGAAGAACTAAATTTTAACTTTAAAGACTATGGAATACTTACATTTGAAATATTATACAATATATGTAGAATTCTAATTTTATATTGTGCTGTTTTAAGGGAGGCGACCCAAGTAAAACGTTAAAAATAAGGCTTTTTTTCAAGAATTTATTTTTAAAAACTCACGTCGTGAAATTATTTGAAACTTTACACACATTTGAATATACATTTAAAATTAAAGAAAACAATTTTTTATAAAGATTTATCGTATTTTTCATGCCAAATAGAGGCATGCTGTCCAATGCCTCTTTTTTAAAGCACAAATCGGCGGGACGTTCTAGACCAAAAGTTCAAAAAGATTTCTCTTGTTAATGAGTGTAGAAAGGAATTGTACATTCATCTGACAAAAAATTCAAAATCTATAAAAATACAGCTTATGTAGCAAAAAGCGCTATTTTTACGTAAAAATTGTACCGTAATTATGCAATAAATATTGTTTAAATAATGAAAATTAGTGATATAGTAAGTTCACTCTCTGGGATATTCAATCACGAAAATGTAGCCGTTGACCGCAAATCGATTGATCAAATATTTTTTGAGTTATACTTCTCGCCAATTTGAAAAAAAAAACGCATTTAAAGTAAACGCTCGGTCATTTATCTGCTTTTGACGCATAGGTAGATATGTAGCTGTAGGACCGTTATATGATCGAATTTCGATCTGGGACTTTTATAATTATGTTTTTAAGATGTTATAGCATTGATTTATGTAATAAAAAAATCGATTTTTTTCATTTTACTTGGATCGCCCCTCTTAAGCATTTAATATTCAAAATTACTTAGTCTTCAGCGCTTGGAGTTTGAAATTGATTAATTTTACATAATATTATAAAATTTTTAATTTGGAATGTTTGGCAGTGGAATTTTTTGAGTTTAACGATCTAAAAATAAAAACTCTTTACTTTTTTGATCTTTGATTTTAAGAGTGTTTAATTTTAAATGCTTCTCATTTTTCTATCTATTGTCGCTTTACATTGAAATGGCTTGAACAGTTACAGATTTGAAAATGTCCATATTCTTTTTTTTAATTGTTCCATTTTCAGGGTGTCTAGAGATCCGGCCATTTAAAATTCACGGTTTTTTCCCGGTCAATTTTTATTCCCCGATCAAGTTAAAAATGTCTTCTTGAGATTTTTGAAAGTGAAAATATACATAGAAAAGGGAATTTTAACATAATATACAAATACAAAATTTATTTCGTAAAGAAGAAAATTATTTATTTACAAGTACCAAACTTATATTTAATCACAGACTGAAGTGATAAATATTAATCGAAAATACATATTTTAAAACTTTCGTAACACGTAAAATAAATATTTTTAAACAGAATCACAAGAAGGTGCTTAAATGGCTATTGAAATATGAATAAAAAAATAAAATATAAGTATAATCTTGATCATAAATAAAATTCCCAGGTTTTTTAAAGGTAACATGAAATAATGAAACAGTTTTATTAAAATATTGATATTTTAAAATAAGCCTAAAAACATCTAAATATATTGAGTCTTCTTAGGTTTTAATAATTCAGTCCGCATTTAGGGGGAAGAACGCGAAGAAAGGGGAAAAAGGGGAAGCTTCTTGAAGAAAAGGATGAAAAGGGGAAATTAAAAAAAGGGAAATATAGAAAATAAGGGAAAGACTGTGAAGCCTGAAAAAGTGGAAATTTGTCATTTTTGCAATAGTTGTTTGTAAGTTTACTGGTAATTTTGATTGATGCTGCCGTCCAGCAAACGTTGATTTGTAACAAGGAGACGCGTATCAAATATCCCCACCAAAAATGGGGAAAATATTTATTATTGAGAAAGCCCTCATTGATTTCTTAAGCCGCTTTTTCCAAAAAGTGGATTTTGTCATTTTTGAAATAGTTGTTTATTTTTTGAAATGATTGGTATTTTTAATTGATGCTTCAGACCAGTAAACATTAAAGTTACAACAATAACAATTATTGTTGAAAGTTATGGTTGCAGATTATGAATAAAGTTTATTTACCCAGTCCAGAATCATTATCCGCCTGGTGTCTAGTTTTTGTTGCAGGAGTTTGGCAGCAATAGCGACAGAATTGAAGAAGCAGAAGCCCATTGCCTGATTGGTTTCCGCGTGATGTCCTGGTGGCCTGACAACTGCGAAGCCATTCTTGATATCACCCATCGCGGCCTTGAAAGCAAGATCGACAACACAACCAACAGCCATTCTCGCAGCAGGTGCGGTATGCAATTCGTTCCACGTCGTGTCCGAATCCACACCAACTCCTCCGCAGGGCAATCGCACGAAACTCTTAATCGGCAACTGAGAGAGCTTCGACATATCCAGCTTCTGACGATTTAGTGGATTCGTGCCTACAATTAAAAGACAGATTTAATTAGAGAACTGACTCTATGAATTTTGTAAATTATCCACAGCTGAGGATTAGAGTGTATTTAAGAAAGGAATCAAGAATTCTGAAACTCCCAAATTTTGTATTCTATTTTGAAATTATCGTTGAAATTAATTGGAAGTCAGGAGACTGAAATTCTCAGCAGTTGAGATTGAAACTGTCTGTAGAGGAAAGTCTGTGCTCAGTGCAGATTCGTTACTAACTGGTGCTCTGACGTCAACAAGGAAGGTATCTTCGGTAAGTCTCACCGAATAAAAGAGTGTGCGCTTCGCTGTGGCAGGTTTGAATTTCCTCGAGGGTGGCCTTTCGCGAACGCACGCGATCGCAGCGTTGCAACAGTCCAGTTTCAGATAATCTGGCCCAAACGCTCTGCAACCTGCCACCATGTTCAGGGTGACCCCTGACCGTTTCACCGCAGACGCAGGCGTGCTTCATCATCAGCTGATCGAAGGCTAGGCCAGTGGTTGGTCGGTGTGGCGAACCTCGGGCGAAAACGTCTCCACCACCTCCCTGAGATCCTACAAGCAAAATTATTCATTATTAATCGATTTCACATTTATTCCCTAAATTTAGAGTCTTTGAAAATCCAAAGAATCGTACCTAAATGAACTAGAGGACTAGAGAGCGCTCTGGAGAGAGGCCTGGCAGTTTGTGTGCTCCTACTGCCAGAATAGGCCGTGGATTCGTTCTGAAGAGTGTGTCTCATCATCAGATCTCTCTGCTGTTGCAAAAACTGTTCTCGATCCCTTTGCTGTTTAGAGATTTCGCTCTCCTCCTGCAAGTCCTTCTTTCCAGTTAGGTCTATCACTTCTGACTCTTCGCTTTCAGCAGCTTCATCCAGCTGATTAGCTTGACCTCGGGATCCTACACGAGTCAGAACCGTCTGACGGATCTGCTGCTTCAGGTAATTGTGTGCTTGCTGCTGCTGATCATGCAGCTGCTTCTCAGCCAGGTACTCCTCGTAGTGAGTCGGCGGCGCAATCATGCCACCCTGGAGCATCGGATGCCCCAGTGGTAAGGGGGCGGATTGAGTTCTACCTAAAATATCCGAAAAAAGGCGATTAGACTTAAATCTACAAGGAGACATTTTAAGGCCTTTCGAACGGTTTGACAAAAACGACACGTATGAATCAAATTAGAATTCTAATCAATTTCCAAGGGCCTTAAGGGTACATGGCACGTCTCGGAAACGTATGTCCTCGGGTTAATGTGAACCTCGATCCTTGAGTATGTTTTCCAGCTTGGACATGGACCGAGGACGGTTTTCCAAAATCGTTACACGTGGATAAAACGTGAACAAAGAGAGAACATACTACCTAAAGGCCGGTGACCAGCCTTATGCAGTCTTGCGTGTGCTACTTGAGTATCCGTAATTGGATTTCCGTGGTACATCGGATGCTGTCTACTGCCTACCGCCTGCTCCAAATTCTGCATTTGCTTGTGAACGTAAGTCGGCTCGCCTTCAATCACTGTCAGAGATGGATAGAATGGCAGGGTTCCGGGCAACATTTGACCAGTTAGTGGCATCCCCAAGCGGGCGGTGAACGCAGCTCTGACCTCGGCTTCTGAGACTGGAGCCAACTTTGTACCACTCTGAAAGATTCGAAAATTAAAATTATATTCAAAATATCTTTCAAGATGATGTTATATTTTTTAAGTTTGTGGAAAAGTTCTGGTTTCTAAGTCAAGAAGAGTTACAGCAAGCAATAAAAAATACCAGAAGCGTTAGTGTGTTAACAAAATGTGTGGATTGAGTAAAATATAATTACTGTTGAGCTAGATGGCACGTGAGGACGACCCAGGGAAATGTTCGGCATGGACGGTGAACTGAAGAGGGAAAGATCTGAGAGACTTCCCTGTTGACTACTGCTGGTTAGTGCACCTCCATATTGAGCATTCTCACCTTCCTGAAATGTGAAAATCAATAAAAATCAGAAAAAGGCTTGTCTAAGGAATCAATTAAGTTTTTGGAAAAATTTAAAAAGAATTAAGAACACTTGGATAAATGCGCAAAGCAATTTAGTAAACATCGTAATTCTAGAAGAGGGTGCGGTTCCTAATTTAAAACTTAGATACTGACAACGATCCCTGATTATGAATCTACCATAGTGCTTGCTAGCTAAATTACAATCGTGTTCAAAATTCGAATTCAATTTATATTTAAATTCAATCTTTTTTTTAGCTGACCTCCTGGATCGGCGTACTGCTTCCGGCTGTTGGACTCGACTGAGAATTGTTCATCGTTGGTGGAGAATTAGGCCCAGATTCAGGATTACTGCCAGAGTCTAAAAGAATTATTTTCTCTATGAAATTTCTAATTCTCACCACCGACAATCAGACATTTGGATTACACTGAAAAAATTATCTCTCCAGATTTCTTATTCTACTAAGGGAAAAGATTTCTAACGTTTGAGATAAAAATTGTGTAGAATCTTTTCTCTTGGTAGAGGTCTTTCATTTTAATTCAGTCTAATCGTGTAATCAATTTGATCTGTAACTTTAATGTAAGCCAATTTAATTATTTCTATCTTAAACACAGATTTACACTTCACCAGAAAATTCCTCAATTATTCCAGACATCTTCAAGTAAATGGATTTGAAAATGAATTTGAAAATTAATTACACAAAAGAATTACAGTATTTTTGAACAGCAAAAATTTTCGACAGTCAATAGCCATCAAGCAATTATGATACACCGTTCACACCAGACACTTTCCACATTAGCGAACGTATCTCGGTACTAGCCAACAATAATTTGTGAGAGAGGGTGACAATTTGAAATATTTCCTTCATTCCCTTTTGTTGATTTCTGAAATTTTTTCAGTGTAACGGACTCAAGGCAATAATTTTATAGAATTGCAGTGAAGAGACGATGTAGAACTGGAATGATGCTTTGTGGAAACAGAATTTGGAATAAACAAAAAAAAAATAAAACTACGTTCTATGCCGTGTTAATAATATTTCCATGCGGTTACTAGACATTAGCAAAGTCAATTCAACATCAATAATCAAAAACAGGTGCAACAAAATCGAAACAGGCCATCGTCAAACCTTTTAAATAAATTGCTGACTTTTTTCTTTCTTATCACTTTTTAGGGGAAGAAATGAATTTTTATCAATATGTAACATCAACTTAAGGGCAGGTACCAGACTGTCATGTAAGCAATTATTTAAAGCGAACTTACTCATAAACTAATAATTCGAATAGATTTTCTATACCAGACAGCCATAAAGGAAATAACGACGAATAGCTGTCTGGTATGGAAAATCCATTCGAATTATTAGTTTATGAGTAAGTTCGCTTTAAAGGATTTGTGACGTCGCACTCTGGTACCTGTCCTTAAAGCTGAGGTTCTTAAAAACTTAATTAACTTGTTCTGAATTAAATTTAATTTAAATTTTCTTCGGGGGTTGAAATATGAGAAAATAAAAAGCATTTTTGGATGCAAGACTCTAAATCTCATGGCAGAGTGCACTGGAGTTTGAATTTTTTTGGTGCTTTTTTTAGCGAAGAGGGCAATTAATGCATAATTATAGGACGTACTTGCTAGGAGTGACTTCCGCTTGAGGTGCGACAGTAGTCGGTCCTTCCTGCGTGCCATAAGGGGTGAGTTTCTGGACGCGGCCATGTTCCTCTCCATCACACGCTGCTTTAGTCGCACCTTCAGCAGATTAGGCTCCGAGGCTGGCCGTTTCAGCCAGGGTTAGTCATCGTACCAGATAACAGGTACACGAGTCGAATTTTTCGACAGGTGTACGCGAAATCACAGTCACACGCACAAGCAACACACTTCTCAATACAAAAATGCCAACGAAATTTTATTTCCAACCCAGGATTCCATCCAATCCTTGAATCCATGAAAAATTACTTTAACTTCAAAAACTACACCTTAATTCAATTTATTAAACTGTTGGAGAATTTAAACTCCATTCTCTGAAAATTCGTGTAAAATTGGAATCAAAATGGAATGAATACCAAAAATATATTTAATAAAACATCAAAGTATCTTGCAATTTGGTCTGACTCTTAAAAAGTTAATATTCAAAGGAATCTTTTATTGCAGTTTTTTTTTGCAAGTTTTTTATATCTTTCTCAAAACAGATTTAAAGTTTCGTTTACATTCTCGTTAATCATCAGGCACGTTAATCTGGCAGGGAAAATGAAATGCAAGCTTTGAGCTTCGCAAAAGCGATACTTTATCGCGCAAGTGGTTCATTTAATTTAAAAGAAGAAAATTTTAAGCGCTCGTTGAAATTTTTCAGGAATTGATATTAACAAAGTTTATTGAGAATAGGGACGAGTCTATCAACATTGAAGTTTTGAAATTCTTCAAAAAAAATTCAAAATTTGGATAAAGACTTTTGATTAAATTTAGAGACTTTGGAGTAAAATGAGACGTTGAAAATTAAAACAAAAGTTCGAAATTAATTAAAAAATTAGAAACGATAGACATCCTCTTATTTTTAAAATACGAAAATTCTAGACTTTTTATTACCTGTTCAAAATTATTTCAAATTAAAAAAAAAAATCGGTCTTTTACCAAATCCAGAATTTTGTTACAAAAAATGAATATTTACATACTGGAAACTGTACAAAAATAATATTAGACGAAGACATGTGACATAACTTTCAAACAATAGACCCTGATACCTTACAAATAATACAAAAAGGGGATAAAACCGCCACCATTAATATTTAGACCAAAACCAAATGTAAGGCGGAAAATAAGAATGAACAGAAATTTATGAAAAACCAAACGTTGGATAAAATCTCTGCTGTTCCAGGATCATCATTTTCTCTAAGAAATCAAAATTTTCTACTCGATTTTGCAAATAATAAACGATCTTTGCTGCTATTTCATTATTTGATTATGATTAACTTTAATTTTTTCTACATATTGTGATTTTCTTTGAAAATAAAATTTGTAAAATCCTTTAAAAAATAAATTAAAGGTGAGAATAGTGGCAAAATACTAAGGGGGTTGGCGATGCTGATTCATGCTTTAGTAGGCATTCCACTCGAACTAAATAGTGTTGACACTCGAATTTTGATCCAGATTTATTTACCTGTCTTTCGAAGAGGAAAATCATCACCGAACTTGTCCTGGAGAATCTGAGGCATTCGGTAAGGATGCGAAGCATTCGGCGTGCTACCCGATTCCGACTGGGATTGCAACCTGAAAAATAAAATTACCAGTTTAGAAGCATCATTTTCTGAATAGAATTTTGAAAAATCTTTAGAAAGCTAATTTAAAAACTGCAAAAAAAAATTTCAATTTCTGAAGCTTGCTAAGGTTTAGATTTAAAAATTTTAGGTTCTGACCAAATTATAAATTTTAATTTCAAAGTATACTTTATGAAACCTTAAACTAAAAGCGTTCGAATCTGAATCTTAAAAATATCTATATTTAAGGAAAAATTTGGTAATAACCAAAATATCAAAAGATATAAATTTGGCACTTCAAAATCCAAGTTGGAAACCTAAGAGCTTCAAAGCCTCTAAAATTCAGCAAAACTTCTAAATCTCCTTAATTTAAATATATCTTAGTAGGTAATTAATAATTAATTTAAGTTTTCGAATTAAAACATTTTTACATTTGAATTTCTTATTCCAAGTCACTTTTGACAATGGGACATAATCCAGGATAAAAGGAGCATTTGACAGATAATTTTTTGAAGTTAGAACAAAGCGAGGGAGGAAATTCATGAAGTGATGGACACTAAAGAAATTGGTAACGAGAACAGAACGAAGTTATCTGGACAGAGAACTGAGAAATATCATTGGACACAAGTCCCGACTAAGCTAAATAGATAACTAGGCCAGGTTGTGCTATTACCGTTACACCACCTCCGCCGTCGGCGATATGACCATTACGACCCACGAGGACATCTCATTAAATTTTGCGAATCACGATTCGCCTCTCAGATTCCCTAATTGACATTGCATGTCATTTTACAAGAGGCGTTTCACGCTCGAGTTCCCAATTTTCAAATTATTTGATACATATTCCATTCAACGATAGATTAAATAGAAAGATAAGAAAACCAAAATCTAAATTCAAAACAATTCAGCTTCTAATCTTCTTTGGTTATAAAATCTCCAATTCTAAATCTCAGGGTCCTGAGAACTTAAACAATAATTAATTTTTTCACTTACAAGACAAGGATAATTTTGAGAAATAAATACTGAGATCTTGAAATCGCGAATAATTTTATTCGGTTTAAGAACTGGAGAAACGAAATTCAGTCCTGGATTCAAAAAAAATATTTCTTTCTTTTCAGGAAATTTAGAGTTGCAGAGAATGGATAGTTGGAAATCCTTGCTTAGATTCAAGATTTGAAATCTCTGGTTGGTGTTTACTAATAGGATTTTAAAAAATTCATGTCGAGAAGATATTGAAACTGTTTTAAGGGGAGTATTTCCGTCAACAAGAGGCTGATAAAACAGACTGGAATATTCCGGTCCGGATCAAACAGAACAGAATATTCCGGTGCAAGATATCCTAAACAAACAAGAGAGCATTTACTGCAGGGGATAAAAGGTCAAATCTCTCGACAAATGTTCACTTCCCGAAGTAAAGACTCTTACTGGAACATCAGGAAGCCTGTTTGCTTGTAAATAATAATTACTTGGCTCATCTCCAAATAGTCAAATTCGTCTCAAAGCAGAGTTCCTCAAAGTAACGAAATCTGAAGACTGAAAACGTCTCAGTAAGAAAAGAATCAACTCTCGAATTTGCAAGTTATAAACTTTTAAAATTATGTTTTCTTAAGACATGTAGAAAATATTAGACTACATATTCTATATTTTTCAGTTTTTCTGCAGTCTGAAAAATATTGCCCTGCCAATAAATCATACTGCTTGAATATTAATCGAAAGTTCAATGAAATTCCTGACTGTCTAAAAAGCTTATACGTCAAAAGATTGTCGCAAATGTCGATTGTCAACGTGTCGGAAGACACGTAGTCGCCATGGAAATTTTTCTTCACATGCCCAACTGAATTTCAATTGACTTTGTATGTGACTGAAAATAAGGGAATATATGGTTCATCACTCCTAAGGTCACTAGTAATCTCAAAATAGTGTCAAAAAATCAGCAAGCTGCGACAGTGAATGAAGTCTCTCAATCCAGAACTTTTTAATACTTCCCTAAACTTCAGAATTTAAGAAATCAAATTCTTTATGAATTCAAGAAATATACTGCCAAGAGATTTCATGGAGAAGAAAAAAAAAATTATACAAAAGAGAGTGAATAACTTTTGGAAAAGGATCTGGGGACGAGATTGAATTTAAAAAATTGTAACTTACCAGCTCCTGTATCCGGGTGATCCAGGTACAGCGCCATTAGCTGCAGCTGCAGCCTCTCTCTGTTTTTTATTGACGATGAAGCTCTGCAATGAAAAAGGCCTTATAAACAAAGGGCTCTAGGTAAAAGATCCACAATCTAAGAAATGATCATTAAAAGAACTGGCATGCATTTTATGGTAAGAGTTCAAGCCATAAAACCAAGTTCATGAACCAACAGTTTTATTTTATGATTTTATAACTGTTTTAGTAGAAAGTAGATAGTGCTTTATTTTTCTGGTCCATAAATAAATTTAGTAGCAATTTATCTTCTGAGCAAGATTAAGCGTATTAAGATTAAGTGCATTCCAATTGAGTTGCTTTTTCCAATTTACAAAGGGTTTAATTTTTATTTTCCAAGTTAATAGCCCCATTCACCAAGTTTAAGAAACTTTTTAATTTGAAACTTTAATTTAAGCAGCTTTTAAATTCGAATTGAGTTTGAGGAAAATCTAAACTTGAAAAGATTGAAATTCAACTTTGAAAGGATACTCTTAATAATATTTAGATGTTGATGGTAAAATTGGCTTTAGGGTCACAAAAAATGAAGTCAATATAAAGATACTCTTAATTTTGATACACTTAATTTTAAACAAAAATGAGAATCTTAAAAATTAAGAATACTAAAGGTAATAAAGTCTTATTCCTTGGTGCAAGTAAAAAATTTTACAGCACCCTTGGTTTTCGTTTTTTAATATCTTTCTTCCTCTATCAAAATTCTAAAGCTATTTTTAAGATTTTTCACATTTGAAGCTTAGAGAAATAATAAACAAAATAAAATATTACCTGAAGTCGTTGTTTAACTTCTGTGGATGCAACTGCACTGTGATCATGTTTGTCCTTTTTTCTGAGAGCCTCCAGCCTCTCTTTTTCCCTCCTCTGATCTTCCAATTGTTTCTGTTGCTCCCACAGCTGAAGTAGAAAAAAAGAACACATTGAAGTTTTTATTTTTCATATTACTATATTCAATTAGGATTAAGATTCTAAATAAAATTAAGATTCTAAAATTCTATTATTTTACAAAATTTACAAATCTGGTATAAATTTGTTATTTGATAATGTTGTTGAGGGGAAAGACCTATTTCGCAATCTGGATTTTGTTTTTCAGTAAAATTTATTTTTAACCAAGTGTACATATATCAACAGTGTAAGTTATCTCTGAGAAGAGCTGTCTTAGTTGACTTTAAAGCTAAAATTAGCTTGTTATCATTTTGCTTTTCAGGAGAACAAATAACAATGTGCTGTTCCTTTAACATCAAACAACTTTTAAGTATGTACTTATAAAGTTACTGTAAATAATTTTTCCTATTTTACTTAAAATCGCAAATTTAAAAATATCTGGAAACTAATAGTTTTTTTCAAAACAAGAAATGAGTTTTTATTATCAGTTTTGTTAATTGATTGAACTACTACGTTAATATATTATTCCACTTCATTTTTATAGTAATTTTTGCAATTTTTTAAAAATTTACGTTTAATAATTGTATTTTTGAATTTAAATTTAATCAGAAAGAAATAAAGTGTTTTGTATCTATCAAAGGTTAATCTCTAGTTACACCACTGGGAAATTAGTAGTTTTCCGTGACGAATGAAAGAGATAAATACAAAGGTATCGTAAAGCTCAGTCATTTACAAAATAACTCTAAAGTAAAGAGGGTTAGAAGTTTCCTTAAACTTTTCGTTTTTAAAAATTTTATGGCGTTTTTATTGTTTTATCTTAAGTGTTCTACTTTTGCCAAAATAAATTTTTAGACTCCTATAATCAATCTGAAGTACATATATTAGCAAACAGAAAAGTTTTTATTGAAAAAAATCTAATTAGGAATATAAAAAAGAGATTGGGGATTAAATATTAAACACGTGCCGTCTAAAGAATCCTTTTATGATATGTGTGATATGACTAACCGTGAGCATAATTAGAGAGATGTCTGAATCAATTCGCAATATTCGAGAGAGAGAGAGGGAGAGAGAGGGGGGGGGAGAGGGGAGAGAGGGGAGAGAGAGAGAGAGAGAGAGCTTAGCTAAATTGGTAATTTTCCGCGAGTCTGTGATTTCAAACGTGTGACCTGCATTCATTAACATTAAGCTCAAACTTGAGACTCATATTTTCGATATTTTCATTCAACTGAAATCACTGGATTTAATTTTTATAATTAAATCTGGGAAAAAATTTGTATTATTATACCCAATACGAAATTACTAATAATGAATTATAATTCTACTTACACAAACCAGAATTAAAAATATCTCTAATATTTTAAATCATTTTATTGCGAAGTAATAAATCAATTAACTGCTTGGAAAAAATTCTTTTTTTAAATTAAACTTTGAATCAAGATTCTAATATCAAGTTAATTTTAGGGATGTTCTAGCAGACTGAAAATGAGTCAAATTTTTCTATTCATTTATTGTTAACAAATATTGAAATTTGTTTTAGAAAAAAAATATTTTGGGTCACAATGGTTTATTTAAAAATAGTTATTTGAATATTCCTGTTATTCTAAAATGCGTTTCAATTACCAATGGGCTTTTCTCATCAATTTTATAAAACGAGACAAAAATTTATTAATTTAAATGAAAATAAAATCGAGTTTCAGATACTTTCTGGAAACCAAAGGGAATGATGAAAAATCGACAGATTAGGATTAGAGTTAAAAATGAAAGAAAATAGAAAAATGAATTTTTCGCTATTTTGGGGAGCTATTTGTAATTTATTATAAATCGAGGGTTTGCGTGTCAACATGGAATTGGCTGTTCTATAATTATAGTGAAAGTTCGTGTCGTTTTTGCGGTACAGAGGTCCCTCTCAAAGTTCAAGCTCCTAGGCGTTCAACCAGTTTCTATTGTCCACTTTTTTGCAATTTTTCTCCATTGTTTACGAATGACCGAAGGTGATATTAACTTAGAAAGCGATAGCAGATATGTGATTCAATGGGAGTGTCCATTCTGGCTATTTTGAGACAGTAGCAAAATTTCTAAAAGCGATGCCAAATGCATAGTGAGATATCTTTCAGTCGATTAAAATATTCGAAGAATATCTCATTTTGCTATTTGTTTTGACCCTGTAGAAGGGAGAAATAATTAATTTTAACCAAGAATTAAAAATTGATTGAGGGTTGCAGAAAATAAAATAACAAGTGACCACAAAAATTTGTAGTAAAAAGAAAGAGTCTACAAGGAGAGAATAAAAGTTTCCTAATCAATTATGGAGTGATTTTAAATTTCAAGAGTTTAACAAATTTCTGGAGCTAAAAATTATTAACGATTATGCTATAAAATAAGTGTAGAGATTTCTAAAATTTTTTTTTTTAATTTGGGAATACATACTACAGAATAAATTGACGAGGAAGAAATTTAATTAATTCTGAATAAAATTCTATATTTTAAGCTGAGTTTTTTCTCTAATTTTTCCACAATTTCTTCAAATTGGGTTAAACCTGATGGAGAATTAGCTATTAAATGAATCGTCAACTGAAAAAGGAATTTCTCCGAGGATGAGTCACTTCAGGTCAATAATTTGCAAACGATTTACACGTGTTCGAGATTGAGTGCGAAATAAGACACCTGCACAAAACACCTGCTCACTTTACCTGTAAACTGGACCAACAAACTCGCAAAACGAAAAAAAAATTCAGGATAAAAGAAAAAGGCAAAAAAGATTGTCTAATGAAAGACTGCCTTACATAGAAAATAAAATTTTTTTTTTGTATCGTTTGATATAGAACACTGAGAAAAAAATATTTTTTTAATACAATAAATAATGGATAAAACAAAAAAAATGTATTTGATTTTAACAAAGTTAGTTGAATTTGCGAAATTCATTTTTGTTTGCTTTGGGAATATTTTCTGTCGAATGGATAAGTCACTTGAATTTGTGAAATTCAGTTTTGTTTGTTTTGGGAATTTTTTCTGTCGAATGGAAAAGTTACTTGAATTTGTGAAATTCATTTTTGTTTGTTTTGGGAATTTTTTCTGTCGAATGGAAAATTATTTAGGTTCGTAAAAATAGATAAAAATTTCTAGACCAGTATTCTCAGCAAATCGTAGGTTCACAAAGTCTCAGGTTTTCGCTGCAAGCCGAGACGACAGTTTCTATAAATATCCAAAGGCTGACCGCAATCCGACGACTTCCGGCTTGGCTGGACTCATCCGGAATTGCAAACAAGAGACATTTCCAGTTCGTCGAACCGAGATGTTTATTATTTTATTTATTTTTAGTAAAACGAATATCAAAATTAATTACATTCACCTTGAATACAATTCTCGGTTAAGGTCGAATTATTATTTTCTTTAGCCGCTCAAAATCCATAATAATTATTATAAAAATAAATAAAAAAGATCCCGCACAAAACGTGAAAAAGTCCCGGTGGATTTCACTGCCATTAATTTATTTTAGTTCATAAAAATAGAAAAAAATTTCCAAAAGAACTTAAACCTATTATGATTAGTTTTTTTTGTGCAGGGTCTTTCATTAATATTGACACAATTATTTTGAATCAAATAAGAAAATTGTAAAAACTAAACTATAAATAATTGAACAATAAAAATAAAAACTCAATAAAATTTAAATTTGAATCCTTTAAAAAAAAGGTTTCAAGAAATTCTAATTTAATTTTCGAATATAAATGATAAAGTAATCCTTAAAAAATTTTTAGTGCTCCAAAAAGGGAAACTTTAAGCCTTCCAAACTGTACCTACTTTTTTTTGTAATTTTATGTTAAATAAATACAAAATAAAAATAAATTTTTTTTGTTTATAAATTAAATAAAAAATTTTAATATTTGAAAATCTTGAATCAGAATGATTAGATTTAAAAATGAGAAAGAGATTTGTTTTGGTAATAAGTAATTAAAATACATATAAGAATAAACTGCATTAGATAAGTTTCAAAGATAAGTTATTTGTAGAAGTGAGTTCTTTCAGGGAATATTCCGTATGAACTTTGATCGCTGGATGAGAATGGACAAAGTGAGGCTCGGACGTCGATCGAGCTATTCTCGGCTTGGCAAATAAAAAAATTAGAGGGACCCCGTAATAGTCTAGTCGAACCATTGGGGGTATTCCTTTAAACGACTTTGGAAATTTTTACGATATAATATATAGGGGCAAATGGCGCTTTTGTCCCCTATACTTTCTCGTGACCCCTGACACACGTGTTAACATGTCAGTTCATGTGTTAAATCCCATGTGTCTTCCTCAAAGCTTTGACTAATTTCAGAATTTCATCCTATTATTTTTAGATTCAGTTCCAAGCCTAATTATACGGTCTATAAATAGGTGACGATCCGCCTAAATACTACCAAGTGTTTGGATTTTAAGAAATACAATTCAATTCAAAAGTTTTGAAATAATACAGATCAAATTCAAAATAATTCTACGTGTTTTAAATTGATAAAGTTTCAAATAAATAGAAATAAAATAATTTGAATTTTAGAATTTTCAAATGAAAAAGTCATCTCTTGTAACTGATTGAATTTTATCTTATAATAAAAGCCAACCAGTGATTAGGAAGGAGCGATTAGAAATTCAAAAATAGATTTTTTTACTGGTATACTTCCTGTCATAAATTATTATTCACAGTTTTATACTCTCTCCTAGCTCCAGTTTTGTCTTCGTCTGATAACAACCAAAGGTGAATGTACTTTCAAACAACACTTTCAACAACATTCAAACAAATATTTTTTTCTGCATTTCTATTAGAGATAAAAAATCTAGCTGTTCAAAAATAGATTTTTTTTACTATTATACTTCCTGTTATAAAATATTATAAACAATTTTAAATTCTTTACTGCTTTTATTTCCAGATTGGTCCTCGTTTAATAATATCCAAAGGTTAATGTACTTTCGAAAAACTATGTTTATTCTGAATTTCTATTAGAAATAAAGAACCTAAAACGTTACAAGTTTAGGGAAGCTTCAATTTTCAATATTTTGTACTTATTACAGGCTTTACAGCTCTCAAACAAAGGGGAAATGGAGTGATAGTTTCACAAAAATGAGGGAAATATAGAGAAATAAATCGTATTAAATATAACCTTCAGTTATTGTGTAAAATGAAAAACGGTCAGGAATTTTTTGAGACTAGAAACGCCTGGATAACAATAAATTTTTAAAATCTTTAATAGAAAAACATAACGAATTAACTTATTACAGAATTTTGCAGGAGTTCGATTTGAAACTCTTTAATTTTTAAGCACTTAAAATTTACAATAGTTCAGTTTTTAAAGCTTTTATGGGTCGCTGCCAAAAAGTTGTGAAATTATAACTATCTATTTTTTGAAAAAAAAAACAAATTTCTCAGAACTATCTGTAGCATTTTTTTCCATTATTTCTAATCCAGAATAGGGAGAAAATACTAATTTAAGAGATCAAGAATCTTTTTCAAAGCGAGGATAAATAATTTACACGTTAGGAAGGTTACCGAGTGGACATTCAATAAACGCAGAAAAATAAATTTCAAAATTACTATAAAAATATGTAGAGTTCTAAACAGTTATAAACACCTTCAAATCTAAAATATTTATCTCTATTCATAATTTTTAGATTCTTTAACTCAACAAAAATTACTCGTATGAGTATCAATCATATATAAAATTTTGTTTTCATTATTTCTTAATTTTAGTTTGTGAATCTGTATTTGGGGACAGGCGAGGGGCCATTTACTCTGAAATCAGAGGAATCTTAGCAAATGATTTCAAATGATTTCCACTGATTTCAACTGATTTCAATTGATTCCTAGTGTAATATTAACGAAAACTTGATTCCGTCTCTTTTTTCAAATTACTTTTAGTAAATTCTGCAAATTTTTCAAATTTTTCAATTTACACTTTTTTAAAGATTTTTCTTTCACTTTCTTCATATTAACCTCTGTCTATTTATCATTTTTTCATATTTAATGAGAGTACAAGTATTGACACCTTTTTTATATTCAAAATTTAAATCTTAAGATTGATACTTTAGAAATTGAACAATTTTTTTTTTAGTGGAAAAGTTCACAATTATACAACTTCAAATTGGAAACAATCACAAAGATCAAATCAAGGCAGAATTATTCAAAAATTGGAGAATTTAAATTTGAAGAGTTTGAAGTTAAAAAAATGTTCATTTCAAAGCGTTGAGAGTTTTATCAAATTAAACTGAAATATATATTTAAAAAAGTGTCTAGTTTCAAATTTAAATCGCTCGAAATATTACTATTTCAAACTAAAGTGCTTAAAATTGAACAATTTTTAATTCAAAACGTTCAAAATTCAATAATGTCAAACTGAAATCATTCAAAATTAAACAGTTTTGAATGGAAAGCGCTCCAAATAGAATTAGAATGTCGTTTAACTTTTCAGTTTTGAAAACATCTAATTGGAAAATTTTCATATTAAAATATTTCAATGCTTTATTTTGAATCTGTAAAATTTTAATCGCATTAAAATTAAAATTGTTCAATTATGCTGAAGAATTAAATTTTATACTTAAAACTTTAAAGATTCTGAAATCCTAGTATTTGAAATATTATATAATATAGAAGGCTTCTGATTCTGTTGTGCAATTCTATAAGCATAAAAAAATAAAAACTATTTAGTCTTCAACGCTCAGAGTTTGAAAGTTTATTAACTTTACAGCAAATAAAAAAATGTTTATTTTAGAATGCTTTGAGAAAATTTTTTATTTTTTACGTTAAACAAAATTTAGGTTTTTTTAAAGTTAAACAAAAACTCTTCTAAAGTTAAACAAAAACTCTTCACTTTCCTGGTCTTCGACTTTAAGTGTTTAATTTGAAATGCTTCTCATTTTTAAATTTTTAAATTTAAGCATCGTTTTGATATTACATTGAAATTATCAACTTTTTAACACTTGCAGATTTGAAATGGTCAATATTGTTTTTCTTAATTGTTGGATTTTGAAGGCAACTTAAAATATTGAAATCTTAAAATACGCTTAAAAACATCTAAAAATATTGAATCTTATTGAAATTCATTAATTCAGATCGCATTTAAGGGGAAAATGAAGAAAAGGGGGAAAAACGAAAAGTTTCTTGAAAAAATGGGTAAAAAGGGGAAAATAGGGGAATAGGGAGTAGCTTGTTATTAATTAATCAACAATTGTAATTAATAATTTTAAATTTCTAATTTCTAATGTGCAAATAATTTCAATGACTATAATTCTGACATTTTTAATTTCAAATAATTTCTTTGTGCACTTCTAAATTTAGGAATTAAAAAATATACAATATTTAATGATATTGAATAATTTTTTAGAGCAACCCACCTTCAGCTGCTGCATTTGCTGTTCGTGTAGCTCAGCAAGTTGTCGTTCCTGGGCTTGATACTGCTGCCTAAGGAATTGCTGTTGAAGTTGATGCTGCTGCTGTAGCTGGAACCAAACCCAGATACCTCAAGGGTTATGTTCTCACTTCGATCATCGATTTCAAATTAGTCTTTCAATGAAAAATAACCAAAGACATTAGTTCAACCACCATCCATTAAAATTGATTTATTTAAAGTGACTTTTTCCATCACTAAAAAATCTCAAAATTCAAATGAATAGTTATTAACCTAACATTTTTAATTTAATTCTCGAACAACCAAAATGGTCAACAATGAGCGAGAAAAATACAGCATAATCATAATATTTCAGAAACAATAATTACTGTTTTCTCATTGCTAATTACAATTGTACTCCACAATAATTATTGTTCTCTTCTTCACATTATTTTCCAATCAATCCTTTTCCTTTTCTTAATATGAATTTTTTTGATTGAGTATTTTTTTTTGATTGAGCATTGTTTTGGTTAAGTATTTTCTTTATTGAGAATTTTTTTGTTTCATACATATTTTCTGAAAAGGAAGTGTGGACTCAAAGCTGAAATAATTTTGGGACTCATTTTAAAGTATTTTCGAAAAGTTTTCAAGTGATTGATTTCCATTTAGTAAAAAACACTTGCGTGTCTAATTTAAAAATTCATAATAACAAGACCGTAAAAAGATTCTATAACAAAAAAAAAAAAAACGTAAATTCTAAATCTGGAGTATTATGAATACGTAAGAAATAACTGAAATCGCTATAAAAGTCGAATATAAACTTTTTTTTTTTGGAGTCACCGTTGACATTGCAATTAAAGATAATTACGTGGCAGAAAATAAAATCAGAGTCAGACACTCCAAATGCGTGAGAAACTTGCGTCCAAAGTACAGTGTCTTATTTTTTTCCTTCATTTCGACACGTGCAAGAAATTCCGGATTCAGAAACTTGCGAAAAAAACGGAAGTAAAAAAAACTTGGAAGGAGTCATTAGCAATTTAAATCTTTTAAGGAGATTTTCCATTATCAATATTTATGATTTATCCAAAGATTTATTCAAGACTATTTTTAGAATTATTAATATAATCGTTTATAATATATATCTGGTAAATAGCTTTTTAAAATAATTTAATCTTTTATAATTAAATTTTATGTAACTAAAAAAATAAAGAATGCTTGAGAAGGTATTATTAAATTTTTTGATCAGCAAGGAAGCGTGTGGGTTCATGCTGGAATAAGAACCATATTTTTCAATGGACTACTTCCTGAACAAATCGCAAAATAGACGAAGTATGGTCGTAAAAAAATAACAACTTCGAAGAAGCAAGAAATGCATAAAGAAATTGCTTTATTTTATTTTTATTGAAATTGAAAATTATTCTCTAAAAAATTTATCAAGTACAAATTAATAATTTGCAACAATTTTTTACCTAAAGTTTTATCTTCAAACTTCATCGCGAAAAAAATATATCATCTGTTACATTCTTCAAACAAGGTATATAAAAAATAAAATAATAAATTTATACAATTCTGAGGAATGACAAACTACACTGAGAGAAAAATCAAGCTTTGAATCAATGGAAACATCCCATGCTTCAAAAGCTTGAAAAAAACATCCTTTTAAAGGGGGGGGGGAATCATGCTTTTGAAGCATGCAAAGTGTCTATGGTCGAGACGCAAGACGTTCATGCTTTTTCAGCAAGAACCTCATCTCAGTGTAATTTTAAAAAATGGATTAATTTAGCATTTGATAATTAGTCACGTGAATAGAGTAAAATCCTGACAGGAATTCTATGCATTTTTTTGCCACCCTCTCGTGTTCATTTCAGTATTAAAAATGTCTACACTAAATAGACCATGTCACTTGACTTCCTTTTGACCAAGATTTTAGATTATCGTCACATAAAAATAAAAAAAGATTCATGAGAGAACTTTTTATGATTTAAAAGAAAATGTAGTCAGAAATTTCATGAAATTTAATTTAAAATGGGGAGTTTTAGAACTGAACTAGTCTCTGCAAAAGATTTTTAATTCGAGCATTCAAAAATAAAAAATTGGAACTTGTTGAAAAGACAAGTGAGAATCATTTTTCAAATTTTTCATTGGTATCACATTTCATCATGGCTACAAACCACTTTGTCAAGATTCATACATATTTGAACTGGGGACAAATGCCCATATTGCGTGACGACTATTTTTAACCTGCATTTAGTCTACAACGAAAAAATTTCGTTTCACAACTAAAAAAAAAACTGCACACTTTTTCTTGGTAGTGAAATTCGAGCTCTTTTGATTAGCTTTGACAGGTAAGGATTTTTATTTTATTTTAAAATTATTTCACAAATTAGACATTATATAATTTATAAAATTATATGAGTTTATAATTTTAAAATTTGGATCAAAAGACTTCCTCCTTATTTTATTTTCATGATTCTTATTTTATCTTCTGTAAAAAAAATTATTCTTGTCTTTGTTGATTAAAAAATGTATAAAGATAGAAAAATATCGAAAAGTAATAATTCACATTTATAATTGAAGTCACGAACGACAGATGAACTTAACAGAATACTCTGGCACGAAGGCCCTGATCATGATGATTCCTCAAGGCGAAATTCCTTTAATTTGGAAGGGATATGCAACTAAAATTTCAATTGTGGCATTTGCTTTGGGCTCCTACTTCCTAGTTTTCAGAAATAGGGAATTTCCTTCATTGGGAAATTGTTTTCGAAAATCCAAGAAAAAAGATCCAAAAGAAAATGAAATTTTGAGGGAGAAAATACCAAGGTATTAACTAAAAAAAATATCATACAAAATATTGTATACAAAAAAAAATAGGTAGCTTTCAAAATCAGTTTTTAGCTTATTCACAATTTCTTCACAATCTTTTCGAAATTAATTCAAATTTTTCATTTTAGTGTTTAAAAACTTGTAAAGCCTTTTCATGACTTTTGTAATTATTAGCATCATTTTAAAAAGTCTTTTAAAATTGAAATCCATTTTTTCTAGAATTGATTGAAGCCTTTTTTTATAAAAATTAAATTTTTTGGACTTTTCAGTAAAAAATCATTGATTTATAATGACGAATTGTGTCCAATTTGTCTGAGTACTCCAAAATGTGGTGTGAGGGCATATTGTGGTCATTTACTGTGTGCTAATTGTTTGGAAAGTTATTGTGAGGCAAGGGAGGTTTCAACCCCACCACCATGTCCTCTTTGTAGGGCACCCTTGGACTCAGTGACCTTGGCTTGTAAACAGGTTAGTCCTATCATCGATTTCAATTGTGGCCAACTTCAGAAAATCATTCTCTTCCATAAAAGACCAAAAATAGAAAAAATAGTAAGTAAAAAATAATAAGAAAAAAATAAGAACAAAATAAGAATAAAAAGAGTAAAATAGTACATTTCGATACGTGTGTGAGAGGTGATTATTTAGCGCACGAGACGTTTTTCGCACGAGCGAAGC
>JBAGKK010000343.1:2939393-2966214 GCA_037177015.1 Euceroptres primus | reverse complement strand
TTAGCAAAATATAACATTTCCGTTAAAAATTCGTTTACAACGTTAAATTTTTCAGTTTATAGCATTAATTTAGATATCTGCAAATACTTAAATTGTTAATTTGATGATTCTGAAAATTTGAAGCGTAGTAAAGTTTTTTCAGTTTAAAAGATTCTAAATTTATTGGCTTAAAAATTTGAAGCTCATAGGTTTAAAAAGAATTCTAATTTTAACAATTTTAAAAGACTTCTAATTTTAACAATTTTAAAAGATTTCAATTTTAATAATTTTAAAAGATTTCAATTTTAAAAATTTTAAAAGATTTCAATTTTAACAATTTAAGTATTTGCAAATATCTATAAATTAATGCTATAAACTGAAAATTTTAACGTTGTAAACGAATTTTTAACGAAAATATTATATTTTGCTAAAAATTTCAAGTTTTTTGAAAAACCTAATTAAAACGGTTTAAAATTTGAAACCATTAGTTATTCTATAGCAGTTTCTAGATAATTCTCAATTTTGATATAACTATTTCTTTCCGTACGTTTATATCTTCTGTCTGGAAAGGAATTTTTTTCCAAATAATAAGTTAGGAATTTAATTACAAAATCCAAAGTTCTAAATTTTTTAATCTCTGCAATTCTGTATCTTTAAAATTACAAAGAAACATCCTATTGTTTATCGATTAATTTTAATTTTTAATTTAAAGTTAAAAATATGTTTAATTTATTTTTTTAATTTTAATGTAATTAAAAATTAATATTAATTTAATTTTTTAAAATTTTAATTTAATTAAAAATTAATATTAATTTAATTTTTTTAAATTTTAATTTAATTAAAAATTAATATTAATTTAATATTTTTTTAAATTTTCATTTAATTAAAAATTAATATTAATCTAATTTTTAAAATTTTAATTTAATTAAAAATTAATATTAATTTAATTTTCAAAAATTTTAATTTAA
Organism: Euceroptres primus; assembly: GCA_037177015.1. Taxonomy (NCBI): domain Eukaryota; kingdom Metazoa; phylum Arthropoda; class Insecta; order Hymenoptera; family Figitidae; genus Euceroptres; species Euceroptres primus. Next base: position 2,965,267 of record JBAGKK010000343.1, on the reverse strand, counting down.
TTAAAAATTATTAATAATTCAATTTTTTTAAATTTTAATTTAATTAAAAATTAATATTAATTTTGTTAAGACATAGGGTACAAAAGTAACTCTGTGTTTAATTCATAACACAATTTGATATATTCTTTTCAGTATTCCACAAAAGGGATTATAATCAAATCACTAAGAATGAAGATAACAATAAAAAGTTATACAGATTATACATTACAGAATAGTGTAGAAAATCTTAAATAAAATTACATTAATTTGTAAGTTTCACAGTTCAATACTGCAGTAAAAAATGTTTCTGTAATAAAACTTCTTTTGGAATGATCGTAGCAATAAAAATTACACGAAACAAAATTCATTCCACTTAACGTGCATTATTGCATAGTTAACAATTTCCTTTGGTTCTGATAATACTAACCATCCGAAAACCAATACAGTTGAGACTAAAAATCATTATAATAATTATAATAATTATAAATAAAACATTATAAAGTCGCGAGATCTTATCACACTTTTTTCAACAAGCTAATAAATATTTGTTCTATGAAAATTATACAATAGTTTCATATCTAAAATAATACATATATACAAGGCATTATTATTTGTTCTTTAAATTCTAAGGCATTGTCTCCTTTCTATTTATCTCTAAATCTTTGATATGAATTTATTGTCTTCGAAACTGAAAGTAAAAATCTTTTTGTAACTTTTTTCCCCAAAAGTTTTTTTGTAATTTTTTTCCCCAAAAATAGTTTGCTCTACTTTTTCTGATTGATGCAAACTATAGATTTCAATGCCTAATTTTTTGCTACAATTATATCTTAAAAAGTTGCTAGTGTGCGGGGACTTCAAGGCCAGATTATGTTGAAGAAATCTATAAGGGAATCATAAGCCATAAAAGTTATGGAGACTTCTAAACAAACTCTACTGAGTCTTGGGATAGTTCCTTTGTAGAAAGCCATTGGTCCTTCGATCTTCCACATTTGAACTGCACAATCCAAAGAACTCTTGTACTTTGAGGCTTCCAGACCCTGGAAATAAATCAAAAAATGAATGCTTAAAAACTTTCAGAAAAGCCAATTCTTTATTATTCTTAACTTTTTTCAAGGGTATTTACCTGCATTCTGGTTTTTATAACGTCTACAGGAGTGTTTCCCAAAACAGAAACACCTCCTGCAAATGCACCAAAAAGACCAACTAAAGGTTTAGGCACTGATTTACTTTCATCGTCTCCAGTGTACCAATCCTTTAATGATTCGACGACAAAGAATCGAATCGCTTGATTACTTCCTTGCTTTATCATAGTGGGCACAAGTCCTTGGTAAATTCCTCTAACACCTGTAATAAATATTGGTTACTAAGAAAATCAGTTTCAGTAATAATTAATCAATTTTGCAAATTGTTACCGCTCTCTTTAATTATGGTGCTCACTCCATGAAAAATTCCTCGGAATTTTGGATTTGGAGATCGTTGATCATTGACAATTTTTACGTTGATAGTATCTGCAGGTGTTACTACAAAAATAGCTTCACATAATCCAGCAGTGAGTCCAGCGAAAAATCGTTTTTGCGGAGAGAGTTTTCCTTCTTTGTCGTGGAATTGTTTTTTAACAGATTCAAAGGATCCAAAACGAACCGATAACTTAGCAACAGCACCGGTAATAACGACTGTGAGTCCTCGATAAAGTCCTAAGAATCCACGATTTTTCACAGTCTTCCTCACAACGTCCAATATTCCTGAATATTCTTTTCCTGCTCCTGTTTTCCCATCCAATTGCAATTGCATTTTCACATAATTGAATGGATATGATATGCACATTTCTATCCCTCCTGTGAGTCCACCTGAAATAGAAATTTCATGCAATTTTAGTTTACAGAGCCAACACTAAAAATATATTTTATACCTTTTATACAATGACTTGAATAATAGATTCAAAATTGTGCTTTCTAATTATAGAAATTACTTTTTGTAAAATGTATATTTGTTTTGGATGGAAAAATATAAACAGATTTTTCTGTAAATTTTGGATTAACCTCAGTTTAGAGTTTAAAACCGTAATTTTTTCAGCCTTCACTAATGAGAATATTTTTTTAATTTCCAATCCCTTCCAAATATTATTGTATTGCTCCAAAATCTTGTATTATTTTTATTTTAAGATCAGTCATGCGCACTTTAACGTGCAGCAATGGTGACGCAATAGCAAGTTATTTTCTTGTAGATAAAATATTTACCGGCTATGACTCCTTTGAATCGAACATTGTGACTAGGTGTATTAGCTGCTGATTTATCCTGAAGCCATGGTCTTGATATGAAAGGATTGCCAGGAACTCTAGTTCCAGGGGACAATAAATATTCGTGCACTAGTTGAACTGGATCCATTTTCCAATTCGAGAACTGATTCCCATGTGACGAGGGTGACTAGACCTTCTCGTTGAACCGCCTGGTTCAAACTGATACCATCGAGTCTCATTTTTAAAACAGAGTCATATTTTTTGGAGCATAAACGTTTTACAAATGAAAATTCGTATCCTGCTTGTATAGATTATTTAATCTGCAGCTAGTATTTTTATTTCAGTGCTATTTTGAAAAAAAATTATTTCCTGGATATGAGCCATATTTAAAAAAAAAAAAGCAAAAATATCTTTGTTATTATACATTTACATTAAATTCTCTTAAAACCCATTGAAGCATTTTTTATGTTTCCTGAAATCCATTAGTCATCTTAAAATTGATTTCTATTCACGTTGAAGTTCCTTAAAATCTTCTGAACCATTTTTTAATTCTGGAAATCCTTTTTCTGTTTACCAAGAAAGTCTCAGAATCGATTCAAACTCTGTATTTTCATGATTTATTAATTTTCAAAAAAAAAAATAAACGAATTTACAAGGAATATATACATTAATCAATAAAATTCCGAGTTTTAATTGATTCTGAGAAATTATGTGATTCTGACAATTGCATAAAGTTCGGGTCTCTAAAAATCTATAATTAAAAGCTTTTCACTTTTTTACTATTCCATAATTATAGGAAAATAAAAATAAAATTATTTTTACAAAATTGACAAAATTTATAATTTCTATTAATATTGTTTATATTATTACCTAATTATTGCCTATTTATTTATTATTTATAATAATATTTATATATTGCCTATTTTATGAATTGTATTTTTATAAATTATTATTATTATTATTATTAATATTTTATTTTGAAACTTAACTCCATTATGCTTTGACAATATAAGTGATTTACTTATTATTATTTATAAAATTTATACATATTATTAGTTTATTTTGAAACTTTACCCAATAAAACAATATAAGTGAATTACTGAGATATGTTTAGAAGAAATGTATTAACCCTTTCTCAGGTCGAACTTTTTTTTATGAGGGGACTAACTATTTTTTTGCGTTTAATAACTATTTCAGAAGTTAAAAAAGTGAAAAAATCAACTTCAGAAAATTGCCTTTTTTAAACCATTTTTTTACCATTTGGATTTTTTATCTCTAGAACTAATAAATAGTTTCTGCTACAAAAGTACCACACAAGATCGGAAATTTACTGAGGAAGTAGAAAAATATTTCTTCATAATTGAATACGAACAAATAAAAAATATATTGATGAAAAACTACAAAAACTTTCTTGGAACCACAAGGTCCCACTGCACAGTGGGGGAAAAATGACTTTTTTGGTTCAACATAACGTACAGCCCACAAATATTGACAGATTTGGACGTAAAAAATTTGAAAAACAAGCTGATAAAATTTTCTAGAAATTTGTCGATCCTGATTTTTTATTTATTTTTCAATTTTTTTACAAATAAACAAATATGACGAAAAAAATGGCCATTTTTTCTATTTGACGTTCCCGGTGCTCGTCAATAATAGTAAAATTGTTACAATCGCCTATATTTCAAAGAGTAACATTAGTTAAAGATGTTCCATCGTGATATAATAAACAAAAAAATTTTTTATAAACAAATTATTCGTTGAAAGTGTGTTTTCTACAATTTTCAATAATTTTACGTTTTTTTAAGTTATATTGCAAGAGATTTGGATGAAAACAATATTATAATGGAGAAAATTTCTCTTAAGATTATTCTTGTTAATATTATAAACAAATTTAATAAACAATTGGATTATTCAGGCACTTGTCGACGGAAAAATTCGTTTTTTTCAATGCAAGTCTGGGAGCTTCATGATAATTTCAGCAAAATTCATAATTAGTCGATAAATTTTATGATTTTTTTTAAACAAATTTAATTTTTAAACAAATTTCGGGCATCTGTCGACGGAAAAATTCATTTTTTTTCAATGCCAGTCCTTTTAATTGGGAACTTCATGATAATTTCAGCAACATTCATAATTATTTGATAAATTTTATGTTTTTTTTAAAACAAATTTAATAAACAAATGCATTATTCGAGCATTTGTCGACGAAAAAACTCGTTTTTTTCAATATCAGTCCTTTTAATTGGGAAGTCCATGGTAATTTCATCAACAATCATGTCAATAGATAAATTATATGATTTTGTAAAACAAATTTAATAAACAAATGCATTATTTTGGCATTTGTCGACGATAAAATTTGTTTTTTTTTCAATTTCAGTCTTTTCAATTGGTAACTCCATGATAATTTCAGCAACTTTCATGATCATTTGATAAATTGTATAATTTTTTTTAAAATTTATTAGGCAAATACATTATTTGGGTATTTGGGCACAATGAAATTCTTTTTTTTTTCAATTTCAGTCTTTTTAGTAGGTTGCACCGTAATAATTCAACTTGGATTGCTCTATTCATTTTTTTGTCATACAATTTATCAAATAATCATGAATGTTGCTGAAATTATCATGGAGTTCCCAATTGAAAGGATTGACATTAAAATAAACAAATTTTTCATCGACAAATACCCAAATAATGCATTTTTTAATTAAATTTGTTTTAAAAAATCATAAAATTTATCAACTAATTATGAATGTTGCTGAAATTGTCATGAAGTTCACAATTAAAAGGACTGACATCGAGAAAAACGAATTTTTCCGTCGACAGATGCCCGAATATCGCATTTGTTTATTGAATTTGTTTAAAACAAACATAAAATTTATAAACTACTTATGAATGTTGCTGAAATTACCATGAAAGTTCCCAATTGAAAGGACTGGCATTGAAAAAAACGAATTTTTCGGTCTGCAAAAGTGCCCGAATAATGCATTTGTTTATTAAATTTGTAAAAAAAATCATAAAGTTTATCAACAAATTATGAATTTTGCTGAAATTATCATGAAGTTCCTAATTTAAAAAACTGACATCGAAAAAAACGAATTTTTCTGTCGACAAATGCCTGAATAATGAATTTGTTTATTAAATTTGTTTATAATATTAACAAGACTAATCTTAAGGGAAATTTTCTCTATTATAATATTGTTTCCATCCAAATTTCTTGCAATATAACTTTAAAAATCATAAAACTATTGACAATTATAAAAAACACAATTTCAACAAATAATTTGTTTATAGAAATTTTTTTTGTTTATTATATCATGATGGCAAATCTTTAACCAATGTTATTCTATGAAACGTAGGCGATTGCAACAATTTTCCTATTATTGATGAGCATCGGGAACATCAAATAGAAAAAATGGACATTTTTTTCGTCATATTTGTTTATTTATAAAAAAATTGAAAAGCTAAATAAAAAATCAGGCTCGACAACTCTCTGGAAAATTTTATCAGCTTTTTTTAAAAATTTTTTACGCCCAAATCGATCAATATTTGTGGGCTGTAGGTTATTTTGTACCAAAAAAGTCATTTTTTCCCACTGTGCACTGGTCCCATGAGGATTAATCAAAGTAATTATGGAAAAAGTCTGGGACTTCTCAAGAAAAACAGGTGGTCTTATAATTTTTGCCGGTATGTATATACGGATCCAGGAATTTCTCTCGTTCCGAAAAATACTAAATGTGTTCAACCTGCAACGACAATATCTCAATTTGTTTATTAACTCTCCAGTGAAAGTAAAAAATTCTTGAGCTCGCGGTCCTTTTCCATTCACACGATCATTCATCCTCCCAGAATTCAAAAAAGCGTTTCGTCGTCCCGTCTCCAGATTGACTTTCGTATGGCTAATGGGTTAAAGTAATACCGGAAATTCGGAGCGGCAGTTATAGGAATGGGCCTTATGAAAAAAATAGCTTTGGGTACATTAGCCGCATTGTCCGAGGGGCCCGAGGGCTACAAGTGGAGTGAGTGGAAAGCGGTGGTATGGGGCCGGTAAAACGAGGCAAGAGGAGGCCCGGGGCCTAAGTCCCTCGTTTATGAAACGGTGGGGATATGTGTGCGCTGTTGCGGTCGCGCACACAAGGAAAGGCCTCTCGAGCACCCCACTCTGGGCCCAAGGGGGGACCTGGGGTCACATTCCAAGATGGCTGTGCCTCAGGAATGCAGTGGGTGCCCCCCTAAGACGCCTGCCTCCCTCCTTTTTTATTAATCAATCCAATTTATCCGACCTTTTGAAAACAAACTCGCTGTTTTCGCGTGCACCGTCGTCCGGAGGTGTTTCGCACCACCGGTTCCATCTTCGAATGCGAGCCAGGAATAGCAGGTGTGTGACTTTTCGTGAAAAAAACAAGTGTCCGGAGAAAAACGGCCAAGTGTGTGTTAGGAGATCAGAGGAAGGATCCTGCTGATCCGAGTCCGGATCTTATCTAATGGAACACCTCTCTGAAGTCCTGGATGATGCCCAGTGAAAAGCATGCTACTGGCCCGTTTTAAACAATGTCTCATAGGGATATCTCTGAGGTAATTGTCACCGGTCCTTCCACTAGTCCCAACGGTCTGCATTCAATTTTCCTTTAAAAAAAACCGTTACGGACGTCCGCACTCCATTCCCTGGGGAAAAAAATTAAATTAGAAAGGAGAATTGCATTCTTTTTGAAGTAAGACAATGATCTGGTGGTGGTTATTTTAAATTTGTGGATTCTAGATCTTATTTGCAGATCGCTGAGTGACTTGGGAAAATCTCCATTAGTTGAGGAGAGCAGTTATTTAGTTTTTTATTTGTTCACATTCTTGACCTTAGTGAAGACACGCTCCAGTAATGATGGATACTTCGAGTTTCTCTAAGTTTCTAATTAATCAACGCTTTTTTCCACCTCAAATCATCATTCATTGAAGTTTCAATTTTATAAACTAGGGCGAATTTATTAAACTAAAAAATAAATTTACTGTTTGTTTATTTTTTGATTTTGTCTTCATTGTGATTTTTATGATGTAAATAAATTTCTATTTATTTACTTATTATTATTTTTTATTCGGAATTAAATATAAAATAAATCAAATTATTTTTCTCTGATATTTTAAATCTAAGCATTTTAAATTAACATTTTAAATTCTTATAAGCCTTCAGTGTTCAGAAAATTCAATTAATCTTAGAGAAATTCGGTAGACCTTTTCGACAAAAAAGGAATCTAAAATAATTTTTATTAAGCAAATCTTCCAAGAAAAGAAAACGAAATTTGAATTGAATTTAAAAAAATGATAATTTTCCCAAGAAACTCTGAGCTTATTGTACCGGAAGATTGACTTTGTACTTGAAAGCTTGAATTACTTCAAGGTCGAGCCCGAAGGTACGTCGGCCTTGGCCGCTGGATCTCGGGTGTTATTCCTGGAGACGGTGCGGCGGAGTAATGCTGCTTGCCAAAACGGAGATTACGCTTTAGCTGCGACCCTATACACGGAAGCTCTTGCCCTGGATCCTCTGAGCCATGTTCTTTACTCAAATAGATCAGCGGCACGACTCAAAATGGGGATGTTTGCCTTGGCATTACAAGATGCAGTCAGGGCAACCGAACTGAGTCCTGAGTGGCCAAAGGTACAGTAGCTGACCTTCTTTCTTAGTTTCAAAACTCAGGAAGTCCTGACACTGGAATTTTACGTAGACGAAAAAAAGAAAATTAAATTTAAAATATACCTGGGTTCTCCAGGTATGAAAACCAGGATAGAGAATATTCTCTCTAACAGCAGGTATTTTTCAGGCATACTATCGTCAAGGTGTAGCTCTCCAATGTTTAGGAAGACACGGCGAAGCGCTCGTCGCTTTCAGCGTCGGGTTGGCTCGCGATCCTTCGAATTGTCAGCTGCTCTCTGGCCTCGTAGAAGCTTCTCTAAAATCGCCTCTTCGAGTCACCCTGGAGCCAACTTTCCAACAGCTTCGAGCCATGAAATTGGACGAGTCTCCCTTCGTTGTAATCTCCGTCGTTGGTCAGGAACTCTTGGGTGCTGGTCAGTACAGAGCAGCGGCTGGTGTCCTTGAAGCTGCACTTTCCATCGGATCTTGTAGTCTGAAATTGCGAGGTTCCGTCTTCTCAGCTCTTTCCAGTGCTTACTGGGCCCTAAATTCTTTGGACAAGGCGATAGGCTACATGCAACAGGATCTAGGTAAGATTTCTTAAATCTAAAATCCACCCACGATTTTCTTTAGGAAACTTTTAACAATGGATTGAATAATTTGCTCTGTTTATTTGTAGGCGTTGCGAGGTCATTGGGCGACACACAAGGCGAGTGTCGAGCTCATGGAAATCTGGGATCAGCCTACTTCAGTAAAGGGAGTTACAAAGAGGCCTTGACAGCGCACAGGTATCAACTGGTGCTGGCAATGAAGTGCAAAGACACCCAAGCAGCTGCCTCGGCCCTGACGAGTCTGGGCCACGTTTATACAGCGATTGGAGATTTACCAAATGCCCTGGCTTCCCACAAGCAGTGTGTTCAGCTCGTAAAACAGATGGGAGATCGTCTCCAGGAGGCTCGGGAAATTGGTAACGTCGGAGCTGTCTACCTGGCCATGGGAGAATTCGAAAGTGCTGTGGATTGTCATACGCAGCATTTGAGAATAGCTAGAAGATTGGGAGATCGAGTCGAAGAAGCCAGAGCCTTCAGCAATTTAGGATCCTCTCATCATTATCGAAGGAACTTTGGCCAGGCGATGGCTTACCATGAAAACGTACTCAGGATTGCTCAGGAACTTGGAGATAGGGCGATAGAAACGAGGGCCTATGCTGGTTTGGGCCACGCAGCTAGATGTGCTGGTCAGTGTCTGAAATTAATAATAGAATTTTTTGTATTTTGGATTTTGAAGTTTTAATTGAGGTTTTGATTTATTTTCTTGCAGGTGACCTTGCTCAAGCAAAACTCTGGCATCAGAGACAGTTAGACGTGGCGCTGTCTACAAAAGATAAAGTAGCAGAAGGAAGAGCCTGCAGCAATCTTGGAATCGTTTATCAGCTCTTGGGCGAACATGATGCAGCTCTTAAATTACATCAGGCTCATTTGGGAATCGCTAGAGCTTTGGGAGATAAGGCTGGGATGGGTAGAGCTTACGGAAACATTGGGAACGCTTACAATGCCCTGGGTTATTACGAGCAAGCTATCAAGTACCACAAGCAAGAACTCACGATAAGCAAAGAGGTAAGAACCTCGAATGTAAGTTTTGCTGAACATGGAACAAGTTCTAGACTTCTATAAACTCTAGGATCTAATTATTTCAGACTTTTCTCTGAATGAAAATATTATCTTCCCCAAATAGGTCAACGATCGGAGTTCAGAGGCGAGTACTCATGGAAACTTGGCAGTGGCTTATCAAGCTGTTCAAGGGCACGAGGCAGCTTTAAGGCACTATAGGGCCCACTTGGCAATAGCTAGAGAACTAAAAGACGCTGCTGGAGAAGCCTGTGCACTTCTAAACCTGGCCAACTGTCTCTCGTCTCGAGGAAGGTTCGAGGAAGCTGTTCCCTACTACGAAAACTATTTAATGTTGTCTCAGGAACTTCACGACGTAGAAGGCGAAGCAAAAGCTTGTCATTTTCTCGGATATGCTCATTATTGCTTAGGCAATCATCGGGAAGCAGTCAGATATTACGATCAAGATCTGGCCCTGGCGAAGGATTTGCAGGACAAATCCGGAATGGGAAGAGCCTACTGTAACCTTGGGTTGGCCCATTTGGCCCTTGGAAACTTAGATACAGCCTTGGAGTGCCAAAAATATTACCTAGGTAAAGTTTTCATTAATACTTTAGGTTTATGTATTTTAGTTTATATAATTTTTTATTCAACATTTAATTTGAAATGGGATTTTTTTCAGCAATAGCTCACATGACTAAGCATCTCGCTGGCAAGTTCAGAGCTCTCGGTAACATTGGGGACTGTCTCCTGAAACTTGGAGAGACCGAAGAGGCGATAAAGATGCATCAGAGGCAATTAAACTTGGCTCGACAAGCTGCTGACAGAAGTTTGGAAGCTGCGGCTTATGGAGCTTTGGGAATTGCACATCGAACCACTAGAAACTTGGACAAGGCTCTGGGATTCCACACTCAAGAACTGACCTTGAGACAGGAAGCTGGAGATTTGCGAGGCGAGTGTAGAGCTCATGGAAACCTGGGAGCTGTTCACATGGCCTTGGGACAATACACCCATGCTGTGAAGTGCTACCAGGAACAATTGGAAAGAGCGAGAGAGTTGGCGGATTCTGGAGTTGAGGCTCAGGCTCTGGGAAACTTAGGAATCGCGAGACTGAACATGGCCCACTACGAGGAGGCGATTGGATATTTCGAGCAGCAACTGGCGACCTTAGAACCTCTAACTACAGGGACAGCTTTACTGGACAAAGCCAGGGCGCTTGGAAATTTAGGAGATTGTTACGAAGCCCTGGGTGATCCTGAGGAAGCGATAAAGTGTCATGAACAGCAGTTGACAGCAGCTCTTAGATTGCGAAGCATTCGAGATCAGGAAAGAGCATACAGAGGTCTTGGAAGGGCTCGAGAGGCATCAGGAAATTTACAAGAGGCTCTGGTCTGCTTTGAGAAAAGACTGGTCACAGCACATGAAGTGGACAACCTTGAATTGCGAGGAGCAGCTTATGGAGATCTAGGCAGAGTCCACGCAGCTCTTGGAAATCATGAGCAAGCTGTAAGCTGTCTCTCGCATCAATTAGCTTTGGCCAGAGGTCTTGGGGACAGGGCAGGTGAAGCAGAGGCTGCAAGTGGACTCGGAGCTGTTCACCTTCTCATGGACGACCTCAATTCTGCCATGCGTCATCATCAACTAGAACTATCAATTGCGGAAAGTCTGGACGCAGCTGGACTGCAGGCGAGAGCTTGCGCTAACCTGGGAGCCACTCAGGAAGCACTGGGTCAACTGGAAGAGGCGATTAGACTCCAAGAGCAATCTCTAAGTCTAGCAGCAGCGGCTGGAGATCAAGTTGCCAGAGCGGCTGCTTTTTCGAGTCTAGGGCGACTTCATCATCTCTGTGGTGATCTCTCTAGAGCCCTTAGTTATCTTCAATCGGGGTTATCTTTATCAGAAGGATTAGGCAGGAGAGAGGAGGCTGCAAGACTCAGACATCGATTGGGTCTGGTGCACTGGGAAGCTGGAGAGTCGGCGATTTCCGTGGAACAGCTTGAAAAAGCTGCGAGTCTATTGGAATCGCTCGATAGCTCGTCCGCGAGTTTGATTTACGTTTGTGGCCAACCTAGCAGAGCTGAGCTTCTCTCGCAGACTTATAGAATGTTGCAGAAAGTCCTGGTGAATTTGAACAGGCCTGAGGAAGCTCTCAATTGGGCGGAACGCTCCAGAAGATCGAAGAACAACAGTTTAGAGGACGCCTCGCATTATTCTGAGATTGTGGATAGACAACGAGGGATCATCTTGTACTACAGTGAAGTAGAGAACGAACTTCACACTTGGTGCCTCGCACCAGGTCGAGGTCTCCTGAGATTCAACTCTACCATTTTGGAGAATGGAATCGATTTGGAGAAGAGAGTTTTTCACGCTCGAGAAGCTCTTTTAGGAGAGACTAACGAATTTGTCGAAGAGTGTTCAACGATTCCGTCAAGAGGTCATCACCTGAACGCAAGTTCCTACAGTCTGAGTAGTTTATTCAGCGTTGGCTCGGTGAGTTCACGAGCTGGTAGCGCTCGATGGGGAAGAGCCAAGGGACCGTCGTGGCAAGCTCCTCAGGCAATACAATATCTCTATGAATTACTTCTAGCTCCGTTCGAAGACCTTCTACCACCGACGAGGAAAGAATTGATCATGGTTGTGGAGAAATCTCTTTTCCTGGCACCACTTCCAGCACTTCAATCGAATTCTGGAGAGGACTATCTGTGTGAGAGATTCTCTCTCTTGGTTGTTCCTTCTCTCGCTGCTCTTAAGAGGCGATCGAGAACTCCAATGCCAGAGGGAGGTGCCACAGTCGCTGCCTTGGTAGCAGGAAATCCAACTTTGCCAGAAAAAGTAAGAGAGGAGTTCGGTTGGCCTGAAAGTGTCTCTTCAGCGGAGACAGAAACTGGAATTGTGGCTGAGCTTCTGGAGACGAGGCCTTTGATTGGTTCCGAAGCCACGAGATCTGCAGTATTAAGATCCTTGCCTGATGCAGAATGCGTACATCTGACGACTCCTGTCCTCTGGAACTCTCCAAATCTGGCATTATGTGCTGATCAGAGCGAGGAACCACCAGAGAGACCAGAGTACCTGCTAAGTTGTCTGGATATCTCGAGATTGAGGCTTACTGCTCGCTTGGTGGTTCTTTCCAGCGGACATTGTTGGAGTGGAGGCGAAAATACTACAGTAACTCCTGAAGGGGTCAATAGATTAACCAAGACTTTACTAAATGCTGGTGCTCAATGCGTCTTGATAGGAATGTGGCCCGTGCCTCCAACCGCTGGCAGTATTTTGTTACGAGCTTTTTATAGTGCCATGTTGCAAGGTGCGAGAGCATCGAGAGCTTTGGCTGAAGCTATGCAAACTGTTCAACACACAAGGCATTTTGCTCATCCTATTAACTGGGCTGGTTGGCTTCTCCTTGGAGGCGATGCCAGACTCTCAAACAAAGTAAGATATTTTCCTTTTTAAAATAATCTTGATTGTGAATCAGATAAATAGAGTTGATTTCTTCCAGGTTGCTCTAATGGGTCAGGCATTGGCAGAGTTGCTGCGAGGAGGTCCAGAGCAAAGTCGGGACGCTCTGCGAGTGACTCTGCATCTCGTGGAAAAATCCTTGCAGAGAATACACTGCGGACAGAAGAACGCGATGTACACAACTCAGCGAAGTATAGAAAATAAAGTTGGTTCGGCAACAGGCTGGAGAGAATTGCTTATGTCTGTGGGATTCAGATTCGAGCCTGCCGGAAATGGAATTCGTCCTTCGGTCTTTTTCCCTCAAAGTGATCCGGAAGAGAGATTGACGAGGTGCAGCGCCAGTTTGCAGGCTCTTCTCGGATTAGGTCCTGCATCTTTGCACGCTCTCGTTAGACTTTTACAGGTTCGATTACAATTTAAAACAATTCATTTCCTGGTTGAACAGTCACTCTCATAAATATATATTTTTTTTTATCCAGGCACCAGAGGTTGCAGAAGATGTGATTTCGACAATGAGAAGAGCAAGTAGTGCAACTGAGGGTCAGGAAATTTCGTTACCAGTTCGTGTTTGGAGAGCTTCTGGTTCACATGAATTATTCGCCAGCTTGGGATTCGATCTGATGGAAGTCGGTCAGTCTGAGGTTATTCTAAGAACTGGAAAACAGGCTTCTCGCAGAGCAGTACAGTTCGCTCTGCAAGCACTTCTAGCTCTATTTGGTAAGGCATCTATAAATTGAAACCAAACAGATAAAGTTAAAAATAAATTAAGTATTTCATACTTAAAAACTCTTAAAAAACAAATTTAATTTCAGACACACAAGAAGCACCAAAGAGTCTTAGTCTGGATTCCGGCAGTTCTATGGAAAGCTTGGTTTCCGTCGCTCCAACGGACAAAAGCCTATCAGAAAGACCTAGATTAGGTGGAGCTTTCGCTAGTTACGTCAGACATCGTGGAGAACCTGACGGAAAAACTACGGAGCCTTCAAATATCTCCGTATCCAGACAATCAATTCAGAATGGAGGAAGTAAGTTTCTCAGAGAAACTAATTGTTCTTTTTTTCCTAAATCTCTAAAACTCTAAATTATTTGGTCTCTAAATAAGTCTCTAAATTATTTGGAATTTTTTTCTAGGAGAGTCGGATGCAGCATTCACTCCAAGTCCTCCGATGGCAATGAACTTGAACCATCAGAATCGGATTCGAAATCTGTATCCTGAACAAAATGCAAGACCTGGTTCGAGTTCGAGTAGTTCGGTCACGGATTGGGAAAATGGTCACGCGACAATTCTAAGAAGACAACCTCTGCCTCCTCTTCCCGTGACTGTATTGGAAAGGCTGAGTGTGAGAACCGAAATTGGAAATGGTCCTGCGAGGAAAATCCGCCATCCCTCGAACGAGGATTTAAATCCCCAAACGGAATCTTCGCAGACTAATGAGACGATTCCTCATAATATGAGAAACGTAGCAACGTCTTTGACGAGTTTGACTCGCGAACTGACCCCGACAATTTCTGAAGTTTACCACGAACGAAATCTAGGATTGGGTCTAGCTCCGTCTCTTTCGAAGCTACTCGAAGAAGTGAATTCTGTTCCTGAGAACGAGCAGAATCAGATGAGGAGGTCTGCTCAACCTCAGAATTGGTTGCATGGCGAGACTGAATTATGTCGAAGGGATGAAGCCGACGGGAGATCGATTGCTGAATCTCAGTGTAGTGCAACCAGTTCTAATAAAATACATAGGAAAGCTCCTCCACCTCCGGTATAAATTATTATTTATGACGACATATTTATAAGAGGAAAAACACAGGAATATTGTTATGTATTAACAATATTGCGTAAAATATATGTAAGATATTGTTTTATATTATGAACAATCAAAATAAATCGATTGATTCATTGGCTACAGGAAATTTTTTGCCACAATGTGTCAATAAATGGTAACCAGTCATTTCATTTGTCCCTGTGTTTGTTTAAAAATATTTAAAAGTTACTGGATCAATTTTTTTATAAATCGATTCTTTAGAGTTTAAGTATTGCTTAAAATATTGTTTAATGTTATCTAAAGGAAAATTTTCTTGAAAAAAAAACGGTATTATTAAAAAGCGGTATATTTGAAAAATTTTTGTGTATGGCTAGTATAATTTTAAGTGACCAGTTACTTTATCTATTATTTCAAACGGTCCTGGTCCAACTGCACATACGGTTTTACTTCCCCTTGCAATTTGCGTGCGTCCAGCATCCTGAATGACGTTGGCTATAAGTCCCAGAGACCTCGCGTGTTTGTAAACTTCCATCAACGCCGATTCGTCGTCCACCTGACCGTACAAATTTATAAAAATATAATTTAAAATATAGAAAGTATTGAAATTCAGGATTAATTATTCTACGTGCACTAAACTAAAGATATAATCTTATAATGTATAGTAAGTTATTAAAGACCATCGTTTGCAGCATATTTATTTTATTGACCCAATAAGACCACCGCCGAATGAGGATCTTTCATGACTTACAATTTAATTTATTACCTGAACAGTTATCTTCATCTGGCCACATTCTTCCCAGCCTTTTAAAATTTTAGGATGCTTCAAAGCTATTTTATATGATGAAACTGCAGCATGTGCACATTGGGCAGCAGCTTTTCCTTTTCCCATTTTCAAATCTTTTCTGACCACCAAAACCATTTTGAAATCGTCATTCGAAGTTGAAACTGGTGATATTTTCTGTAATGGCAGAAGTTTATTAATTTAATTCACAGATTAATTTTAAATTTTAATTTGAAAATTGCAAGGTAATTTAACATCATGCAACCTGAAAAAAAGTAATTCTAATAAGAATATAGATCACAGAATATAAACAAAAGTTTTTAATTAGAAATAAGATTTTTAAAGTTAGATTTTTTTACAAAATGAATTTGTTAAGAAACTTAATCTTACCGGTAATGAGTATTCATTATCACCAGATTTTGCACTACAATTCTTTTTTATGAAGAAAGAATACACACTGTAAACGATTATAATAAAGGAAGGAATGCCGACTTTCGGATCCATTAAACACTCAACTATTGAACGCAGTGAATCCATTTTTTATGAAGTTGCATGAACTAACAACAAGGCTTCGTTTTGTTCATTAACGAAATTTATATCGTGTTTTTATGTGATAAAAATGCATAAAACTAAGGCAAAAAACATAACCTCACCACACGCCCGCGCACAAAACGTATACCACGTATACAGTCAACATAACCTCAATTTCCAATATTATTTCTCGGCTTTCTCATACATATCGAGAATTTATAAAAACGATTTATTGGGAACAGATAATCAAAACGGAGCATGTAAATCATGTAAAAAAATTAATAATGTTATCTGTGAAAAATTTGGAGCTAAATTAGGTTTACAAAAATAAAAAATTTTATTTTTCGGTTTTTTTTAAAACTGACTGCGCACACATGAGGCGCGAATTTTTATAAAATTTTAATCTTAAACACGTGGGACTACGCAAAAATAATTTAGCAATAAAATTTAAAAAATATCATTCAAGCATAATGTTTAACGATGATTTAGTTAAACTTCTCTAACGTCCGAGCGATAGATAAATTTAAAAAATCATATAAATGATTGACGTTGTGTTTTATCATTTATATGATTTTTTAAATTCATTATTTACTTACCTACATGGGAAATTTTGGAAAAGTAGAACATCAGAACTTTCAGAAAATTAGTTATTAAACTCTTTAAGAAAATATTTCTACATATTTGTATTATTTATTTTTAAAATACTCATTTTTAAAAATACTTTTTTAATACATATACATAATCTATTTTTGTGAATAATTCTGGAAAATTAAGATTTTCGAATATGTAATTTAACATTTCTGTTTAAGAAATCTAATTATCTAAAGATTTAAAAAATTAACATACATTTAAAGTCTTGAAAATTTTCATCTAATATATATTTTTATTCTCTAAATGACTACAATTAAAAATACAAATATTTATTTCGACAGGAATGAAAAAGTTTGAATTTCTTTAATTCCTTGATTGTTTTTTTTTTAATAACTGGTTTTTAAAATACAAAAAAGAAAGTATCAGAAAACTACGGAACAATGATTAAATAGTTTCGATTCGAAATTTCACCAAAAAGGTGGATATAAAAATATGGCTCCAAAAACAACGTTTCTTCATTTCGGTGAAAACCAATGGAAAGTTGCTTGAGTATTTTCCTCTTCGATATGTGTAAGGTGTTCTGAATGCTTAGAATTAACAATTATTATGACATCATAGATCTAATTAATTTTCCTATTAAATTTGGATTTACGTTTAACTTTTTTTTTCTACTTCCAATTGACCTTAAAAAAGGGATCAACCAATTTTACCGATCGCGTGAACAAAGCCTATCTTAATATATTATTAGTACCCATTATTTTATTTACAGATTTGCAATCATTCTATTTTAAATCTTCGTGTGTATCGTTGATCTTTATTTTTTTTACATACATGCCTCTTTACAATCTTACTGTTTGTCCTTGCTTTTCTGTATTTCCACAGAACAATTTCCAGCTCTACGTTTGAATTGGTCTTTTGAATAAATTTCTTTAGGCATTCTCTATTATTTTTAATATACACGTCGATAAAATTACCCACGACATAAATTCAAACTGCAGCCGAGTCCATCAACAAATTTTCTAACTTTTTTTTCCTTCAAGTTAAAACCACACTTCATACTACAATCTGTACTTAACTCCCTATAAAAATGGATTATTCCAAGTTCGCATAATTCTTGATTCAAATTTAAATTAAAAATCAGACGAACAAATTATGAGAAATGATTACTAAAAATTCTCACCGAATATGTGATGAGCATTTTATCGAAAAATGGATCGCCTGCCTAAAATTGAAATTAAAACATTCTTTTCACCTCAAGCGATATAATATTATAATATAATAGCAAAGGAGTGTTGTTTTTTACAATTAAAAATCAATTGATATATATTACAATACTTACATTCAATGCAAAAACGATTTTTTTTGCTACTTAATATAAAACGACTGGTGTTAAAATATATAACAGATTTATTAGAAACTATTCACTTATCTCCTGGTTGTATTTAATTTCAACTAGTAACAGTGCATTTATTTTCCAGCACGCTGCCCTATTAGGAATCTCTTAAACGTTTCAACGCGTTAAATATATTCTACAAAAATGATACTGGTTCCGTAGCAAAGCGATTTATTCTCAGCGAGCGACTAATTTACAAGCCTTATAATATTCAAACACTTTCTCTACCAAAATGACGTATCAGTTTCTTTAATTCATTTTTTTCTCTTGTTAAATTATTTATTTTCATTACTGCTTACTGTTATAGTTATTTATTTTTTAATAATAGTGTAATTATTTACTTATATAATTACTCTGTATTTATATGTGTACAGCGATGCCTTTTCATGATATTATCAGCTATTAAAATTATAGTACAGCCTGAGACTTAACAATCAATATAAAGTTTCGATGCAAATCAGTTTTTCCGCCCAGTTATTAATTAAATCTAATATGTGCATACACTTGAAACTGTCTCTGTACGAAAGTCCACATTAAGCAAACTTTTCTTGAGTGAAACAAATAAACAAGTAATTGATACAATCAGATTCGTTTTGCAATGATAATATTAATGTATGTATGTATAATATATATATTAGCAAATGTATATCGTGGACAGGAAAAGTTTATAGTATTTTATACAAAGCTCGGAGTCTTCCTAAATTATTAGACTGGAAGCTCGTGCGCCCTGGACGAGACATCGAGACCTGGAGTCAGACTAATTCTGTCGATTCCTCGATTCCTTCTCATATGTACAAGTCTTCTAGCCCGAAAGCTTAGCACTCTCCTCGCTCTTACACGATTAGGATTTTTAATCTGACGCATTTGCATGGACGATCACAAAGCACAGGCTGAGATTCCACCACGGAACGACTTGCACGGAAGTTTCCTTTAAGGAAATTAAAATACACTAAAAATGCGAACGATCAACTCTTTCGTACGACTACAGTAGTCAAAGTACTGCCATAGTTGTGCGAGAAGTGAAATCATAGACAGTAAACATTCTCCGATTTGTGCTTAAGTCTTCGGAACCCTGGAAATTTACACGACTTGGTTTTATCGATTTTCAACCGATTGGAAAAAATACTAGGTTTTACCGAAAAATGGAAGCACTAGCCTGTAACCGAATCCTTAGGTCGCGAGTACTGAAGTCGAAAGTTTGCCGATTCGTGTCATCGTTCGACCAAACAGTGAGGAGAATTAAAATATATTTGGACACCGGGACCAGTCTTGCTTGCTTTTGCACTCCCAGTATTCTCCGGTGTAGATGTGGCAGAGGCTGTCTGTGTAGGAGTCTTCTTGCTTTTTAAACCAGAGAGGTTCGTAAGCCTCGTAGGGCAGCCCTGAAAAATTCAAAAATAATAATTAAATTACATATGAATCCTAGATTCGAAAAAGTCCAAGAAATTCCTAGCTTGCCTTGATCAGCAGCTTTTTCAGCTTCGTTTTCCCGAGCACGCCGCACAGCTCGCTGTTTTTCTTCCAGCCGAAGTTTTTCGGCATTGGCATCATCCCAGAGTCCATCCTCCATCAGTCGTTGATCAGGTCTCAGACGGGAATCGGTGGGTGCGACACCTTCTTCGGGTTCGTTAAGCTGGCAGGCTAGTTCGGTGAAGTAATAGAACTTCTCACAATCTGGACTGTAAAGCAAAAGGAATATTATTACTTCATATTATTGAAATCAGTTTTTTAAGTTACTAAATTATTTTTGCCTCTGAATAAATATTTGTTGGATACTCACGGGGGCATGCGACGTTTCCAGGCAAGAACGTAGGGTCCAGTTTTGTAAACGGGATTATCAGGAGTTCCTGAAGTACTAATAACTGGTGCTATTTCTATCTTAGAATCCCAAGTACCCTGGACGACCCATTTCACTTCTTTGGTGTTTGAGTTCATTACAACTCCTTTAACCTTTCGCTGACTATCCCTCGAGAAATACGAGTAGGGTGTATATTTAAGATGACACTTGATCCCATCCGAGTGATTAATGATATCCATGTCTCCACTTTGGTCTACCCACAATTTTCCTACTATTATATTATGCACTGTCGTTGTTACTTTTCGCCAGGTATAATGCTGTGAACCAGTGTTGAATTCCAGGTGGGCCGTTCCGAGTGGGATTACCTGCAAATTATTTGAACTTTTAACCCATCGAATTCTATTTCTTTTAGTTTTATGTCATTGATCTTTAAATCCTCAATTTCAAATCAAAAATTTGAAGTTAGGAATCATAATTTGAGAATCATAATTTGAAGTTAGAATTCATAATTTGAGAAGTTAGAAAAATTACCTGAAGGTACTTCCCACGAAATTTGGAAGCCATTGTAAATTCCTGCCAGCAACGCCACTTTTGCCCCTCGCAAAATTGCGCTACCATTGGAGGATGATGAGATACCTGCTCTGAAATCGCTCGCCAGCCAAGATCGTCGGTTCGATCGCACTCGTACGTTTCTCCCAGCAAAGGATTGAAAGGTTTACCTGTCCTATTTGCAGTCGTGGAATAACTCGACACAGTAAAAGCGGCGATGTACGCCATTTGCTCGTAATTATCTGTACATTCTGCCGCTCTGGAAAAAAAATTAATGAATCAGTCATGATTTTAGATTTGAAATGAAATTTGAAACCATCAAACTTTGGAGCCTTCAAGTTTGAAAGCGTGGATTCAAAAGGAAAACTAAGTAAATTAGGGTTATAAATTCATCATAGTTTTAGATTTGAAATTAAATTTGAAACCATCAAACTTGAACCTTCAAGTTTGGAAGCTTGGATTAAAAAAAAACTAAGTAAATTAGGATTATAAATTAAAAATTACGAAACTAGATCTTTTGAATTTTTTGGGAATTAAAAATGGACCCCAACAAAATTTAAAACCTTGTGTATTTTAAAAAGTTTAAATTGAAAAAAAATCTCTACGCACCTATCGAGAATATCAGCATACTCGTAATCTTCTGTTAATCTTTGGAGCATGCTAAGAGGTTCCGAGAAATTAACTGGCATTGGTATCTTGGACAATTCTTTCCCAATGCAATTTTTCATAATGCTCCATAAATTCAGAGGATAATTTGGTTTTTCAGGAACCCTAGTTCTTCGTTTTTTTTTCGGCATCGTGGTCACCCCGGTGCTGCTACTTCCATTATTTGCCTGCCAAGCCGTCTGGAACCAAAAGAAGTCAATAAAATACAAACTTCAACTCCGAACAATTAATTTGCTTAAGTCTATCATTGAAAGGAAAGACAAATTTAACCTTCGATGTAAGATTGTAAGGCTTCGATACAACTTACTTTTTCGTAAAACCCGTTAACCTCTAGATCTCTTATTGGCGATAATTGTATTAGACCAACGTTTACATAAATCCTCTCACCTGACAAATACGAAAAACTATGTGTTATTTTATTTATAAGCATTTAGAGGTGCTCAAAATCTAAAGTATTCAAATTAGAAGAATGAATTTGAAGAAAATGAAAATCATTTGGATGAATTTAATTTCGAAAGCTTTTAATTGTGAAACTAAATTAACTTCTCAGAAAACAAAAGTAATCCTGATAACAAATAAAAATTTAAATTCAAAAGTTTAGAATTCTCCCGGCATGATCACGTGAGAGTGGTGCGCACGCGCAGCGGTTTTTTCTAGAAAAATTTGATTTTAGAAATTTGGTTAACTTTATTATTTTTACCGTTTAATAATAAGTCTAAGTGCATATATTAGAAAATATAAGCGTCCCTGTTTATAAATTTTCAAGTTTGAGGTCAAAAAGTGCTCGGAAATGAAAATAGTCGTAAATCGAAAATTGGTGCTCAAATTTCAAATTTTCCGTTAATAAACTTGTCAGAACGAATCTTTCAGACCCCTCCCTAAAATCTGAAGCGTCGTGTCAAGCTCCAGGATTTTAGGCCAACTCGATATAATTTTTGTTGGTTTTCGCCCAAATTGGATCGAATTTTTGTACCGAAGACGAAGGCGGGCAAAATGATACAATAATTTTGTAAAATTGAGGTGGACTTATAGTGATAATCGATACTTAAATAAAATGATCATTTCACGTGTGTTTTGAGTGAATATTTCTTTCGTATGTATTTTTGCTAACGAATTTAGTAGATTTTCGGATTCTGAGAGATAAATTTGAGGTTCCAATGATATTTTAAAAACGTTTTGTGGTGCGTATGTATTTTTGAGGTTAACAATATTCAACGAGATTTTTTTGGGCCTTAATGGCATGTCAATGCCCTTAATTAAAATTTCATTATAATTCGAATGAAAGTACGAGTTTTAGACCAAAAATTCATTAAATTTTACTTTTAAAAATTTTAAATAACAATTAGAAATTTTTCAAATTTCAAATACTAATTAGGAATTTTTAAAATGAAAATATTGATTTATTTAGATTTTCGAAACCTTTAAAATTTATTTTCCAATTTAAACTTAATTAACAATTATTTATATATGATCAAAATTATTTTTGCTAAATTATTTTGATTTGGAACTAAAGTGCTAGTGTGATTAGTGTCTTTTGAGATTATCAAGATCAAGAGCTACAGAATCGTGCAATGTGGATACAGGAAGCAGGTAAATTATCATTTTATTTGCCTAATTTGGAAGTCAGTTTGTTGTGGATTGAAAATTTTTCATTTATAAAAATTGTGCCATATTTAGAGTAAAGTATTTTCTGGGTTGTGACCATTTTCAAAATATTTAAAAACATTTTAACACTCAACAAAGATTAAAGAATATTGACCCGTTATACAAAAATAACTCCATTTTACAAATATCATTCCATTCTACCAAAAAGGTCTTCAATTTAAAATGCAATTGAATTTAAATTAGATAAAAATACTAAATAACTGGAAACCCTTAATCAAGCTAATTCGGGAGTTTTAAACTAACGCAAAGAATGATATCTTCAATTTTTTATTTAACTTTTTGTGAATAAAAACGATTTACGAAAAGGAAAAGTATATTTTTTTAATATTCGTTTATGAATTTTCACAAAAATGATCTAAATTGCAAAAAAAGAGCAATATATAAAATCCAGAACAAAAATTAGTCACAGTAATAAAAGATAATATCTTGAGTTATTCACGGAAAAACGTAAGCCTTTAAAAATAGTACCAATAATCCGTTCTCTTATCCATAATTACAATTATTCCAATCACCTTATTTATAATTCAAGAGAAAAAATGCAAGGTAGTTGTAGATATTTAAAGACCTCTTGCTAGAAAATCTAACCTTCGTAAGATTTTCTTGATTGAAACTGAATTTTTTATTGCCGTTTTAAGCCTAGAGATTTACGTGAAAATGTCATTTTGAAAGAGAGATAAAAAGCGAAATAAATTATAGGAAACTGATTGTCACAATCGTGAAACTTGGTAGTAAAATAGACTAATTTCGGATAAGGTTAAACGTTACCTTCTCCAGTTCGGTGTTTTTAACGCGAGAATTTGGCAGTGATTGGGAGTCGGTCACGATGAGAAAGGAGTCGGTTCTTGATGGGTCAGCGCTGGCCGTTGGATCACCTTCTGAACTAGAGCCATCGTCACTTCCTTGTGAATCGGTTCGGTCTCGCTCCCGGGAGACAGAATTGCTCGAATCAGGAATGTTTAATGTAAAGGTATCAGCCTCTTGTGCATCGTAAAAAACTGCGTTATCTTCTTCGTCTTCCGATGGTGAAGTGTTCACCGAAGTATCTGAATTTAAAAATAATTGTCATACACTTCAGTAAAAACGAAAACCAATTTCACTTTATCTTGGTCAGATAAGAGCTGCATTTATTTAAACTCCAAAGAATTTCTCAAATAAATAGTACTCTTATAGTATTTTAAAAATACTACATTTGTAATATTTTTTAAAAATACGTCATTTGTAAAGTCCACATTTTAAAAAATGTAGACTTTACGATTCCCTGAGTATTTCTAAATATTTTGAACATTTTTGGAGTAATATAAATTTTTGCACAAATTTTTGGAGCAACGCACATTTTATGAGAAATTTTGAAGTAAGTAGAGTTTTTTAAAGGATATTCATGTTATTTTTAAATCTTCAAAAATGGCGTGAATATTCTAAAAAAACTGCTTAATAAACTTTAAAAATTTGGATTAGTTTTTTCTATTTGAAGTTTTTTGGAGCAAGACAAATTTTCGGAAATAGTTTTTAAATTAATGTTTTTTTTTTAAATATTTAAAAGGATTATAACACTTAGAAAATATTTTGGTGCGAAATTTAGAGTTTTTTAATTTTTGAACCAAATTAAATCATATAAAGGTTTTAAAATAAAATATTAATTAAAGATTTCCTAGTACGTATCTCATTTTTTTCAAAAATAATCTTTAATTCTTATTAGAATTTTTGGAGTAAAATCTTTTTCACTTTTTGGAACAAAGACGTTCTGAAATAAAATTCCAGTTTTTGGACTTAAAGTTCAGGAATCATTTATTCTCGATTAAAACAACGTTAGAGATTAAACTATTTTACTCAAGTGACGAACTGCTAGATATAACATCAAAGTGAAATACACGTTCCAGTTTCAAAGTCCAAAAACTTTTAATCGGTACATCTACAGTAAATTTTTTATAAACTGGTTCAATCTAGATCTAGATTAAATCTACAAGTTTCTAAAAAATCTTTTCACAAG
Organism: Euceroptres primus; assembly: GCA_037177015.1. Lineage (NCBI taxonomy): Eukaryota > Metazoa > Arthropoda > Insecta > Hymenoptera > Figitidae > Euceroptres > Euceroptres primus. The sequence goes on along the minus strand of JBAGKK010000343.1, from coordinate 2,940,650 downwards.
CAAATTCTTCTAAATATTTGTAAAAGTACTCCAAAAAATATCCATTAATATTACTTCAATAAATTAAATTAGGTTAGAAAGTTCTTTGTCAGAGATATCTTAACACCAACAAAATTATCAAATGAAACATTGCCCTCTGAATTCAACTTGAACATTCTTCTCTGAACCATTTAAATCCAGATAGGAAATGATTCATCAGCTTGATAATCAGTGCGGTGCAAAAACCGCAAAACCCTCTCGATTTAAAAATTGTTTATCAAATTTCTAACTACCATAATTCATCAATCACAAATCTACCATTAAAAATCGCTATGCAAAAAATTTCCCAAGCCTATCAACAACCGAATTATAATTTCGTTTGGGTGGGAAAATCATAAATAAATGAAAAAAAATGTTTAAAAGAATAAATTTTCTGACAGACTGAAGCAAAAGGTGATGAAAGAAAATAAACTTGTGATTCTGACACATCCTGTTTGTCAATTATATCTTCGCTTGGTGCTGACGTTTCAGAATTCTATTGAACAAGAAAAAGCTTGAAGCAAACGGCTAATAAAAGTAGAGGGGCAGAAACCTCTCGAAAATTGCAGATAAAATTGTAAACCTTTGTAAGATGCTGGACTCCCCTTGTATCATCGGACGATCGATCCGAATTCATAGACAGTCTGCTCCTTTTTTTTGACCTTGTTGAATCTTGGCCCAGCGACTGTGAGCGATCACTCGTAAATTTGGAAATAACTACTATAAAAGACGTTACCAAGCACGTTACAGAAAAGGCATTTGAGTGGCAATTCGCAAGGCCACCTGTGCATGTAACGACAAATCGTGACAAAGCTCAGAGTGCACACCGACAAACACTTAAACAATTTCCTACACTGCTTTGGTGATTATATTCTATCAAATCGAATACCAGTCCACACAGAAGAGAATTGAGAAAAGCATTCAGCTGCCATCTGGTTTCTTACGATTCAACAAGGGTCACAGACATTCCCGAGAGATAATCAATATTTTCTGTAATTTCCTCCAAGATCTTCCCAATTAATTTTGCTTCATTTGAAAAAAAAAATATATTAAACAATTCCTGAAGGATTCCATTTATCAGATACCTATATAATCTTCTAATTTTAATCTTTCTAATTTTCAATGAATTCTTATCAGAATTAAAATGTTTAATAACGTTGCTTCAGGTGGAGGGATAATTTTAAAAAAGATTTGGTAGAACTAGGATATGATTATAATGAGTGGATGGATGATGCACAG
>JBAGKK010000343.1:2817894-2836169 GCA_037177015.1 Euceroptres primus | reverse complement strand
TCACTCGCTTCGCTCGTGCGAAAAATGTCTCGTGCGCTAAATAATCACCTCTCACACACGTATCGAAATGTACTATTTTAGCACAAAATATTGTTTAGTCTAGTAAGAAAATAACGTGGATAAAATTGTTAAAAGGTACTAAAGTGAGGTTATGTATATTCAAAACAGACAACCGCCATCTTTGCCATGTAATTTACTAGTTTTCTACAGTTTTCTACATAAATTACTTCATTTAGGTAATTTATGTAGAAAACCTCGAGTGATGCGTCAACTTCGCAACCCTGGTTCTGGTATCTTTGAAAGTATGTATTTAACATTTTTTTACAAGTGGACTAAATTTTTAACTATTAATAGAATCAAAGTTCTGTTCTTTCCTTTTTTATAATTTTCACACGTAGATAAACAATAGTATTTCAAATTTATAAGAAGATAAATCTATCATGTACCTATTAAAATTTTAGATTATATTAAATTTCTCAATATACTTTTGATAACAGATATAATAAATTAGAATTTATCAATATTTGAAAAATATTGACAATAACAACTGTAATACTTATCAAAAGTTTTACTTTTTAAACTTTAAATTAAATTAACATGTTCGATTAGAACTTAAAATTGATGAAGTTATGTAATATTATGTCAAATCAAATTCGACTGCAGTTTATGAATAATTTAGAATAATAATGAACTAAAATAAATTGGTATGGTTATGGTTTATCACAAAAAATTCCAAAAAATTACTCCAAAGATTCAAAAGTACTTGGCATCATTTCGATCCAATGTAGATCCTTATCAAGCCATTTTCATATGTATTGATAGTTCATAAATTAACAGCAAAAGTATAAAAACGATTTTTGCAGAAATTACAAAAAAAAACTATCCAAATTGCCTTTTATCATTTTTTATCATTTATCATTTTCCCTTTTATTATTTATCATTTTCCCTTTTATCATTTTTCCCTGGCAATGGCAAAAAACCAATCTATTTACATTTTTAACCGATTGCTTAGAAATCATTTACATTTTATACATTGATGTAAAAAAATGTAAATAGTTGATAAAAAGATATTCGAAGGGTGGCAGTACAAAACTAGATAACCAACAAAATGTCAATTTTTCAAGAGAACGAAAAAACATTCTGTAAAATCGAAATCACCATTTAAAAGTAAAACAAAAGTCCTCTCCCGAGCTGAAGTGTTACTGAATTTACGTCAGAAAAGTTTAATTAGAAAGAGTTATTCGGTTTCGAGAAAACGGATGTGGAAGTTGACAATCTCGAATTGACACTAACCAAAAATTGGAGCAGGCTCTGCTGCGGATTGCAATAAAAAGTGTAATTTTCAGTTTAGAAAAAAAATGGAAACTTGCTCCCGTGATATTGAGTTGCTGAATACGGTTAAACAAAGTTTGGTGTAAAAAAGTTAACCAATTCCGAGTAAAACGATCGAGAATTTTGGTTTTAGAATTGCATATGCTTTCAAAATCGGTTTTGGATAGCGATTAAAAATTGAATTTTCAATATTTTACAAAAATAAAAACTTGCTCCCGAGATATGGGGATGCTGAATGAGAATAAAAAATGTTTGATAAGAGAAAATAATTCTGTTCCGAGAAAATCGAGATTTAATGTGACGGTACCGTACTGAGACAAACAATTTTTCGCTGAAAGTGTAATAAAAAAGAAAGTTAAATTTTTTATGAATAATCTTTGATAATTTCAAAAAATTAATTTCTTTAATTAATATCAAGTTTCTTTAGAAAATTGCATTTTTGAAAAATTCAATTTTTTAATTTTGCAACTAGACAAAAAATTTTTTAAACCAATTTCTTGCTGGAAAACCTTTAAGAGGCATTTATGTTTGTCAAATTTTCTCCGAATTTTTTTAAACAAATTGTAAGAGTTATTTTTTTTAAACTGGCACGGTAAGAAGGCTTGCATTAAAAAGTATTCAAAAATTTAAACCCCTAAGAATACCTTTTCTGTCCTTCGTTTTGAATCCCCGATTAGTTAGCAAAACTAACAGCATTCCAATTCCCTTTAAAGCCGACCGGAATTGTCAAACGTAACCTTAAATAAATTAAAAACACAATTTTCGTTCAACGCATCAGAAGGTGCTGAATTAAAGGGGATTAAAATTTTTCTATTTAATGGTTGCTTTTTGGTATCCAAAAGTATTCAGAAAAATATTCTCGCCACTGGGTACAGAAAGGGATTCAATTTAAAAGATAAGTTTTTTACTGATATGGAATAGGAACGTGTGGCAAAAAGGGGATCCAAAAGAAATCAATATTTTTCGTTACCATTGGATGCAGGAAATTTTCCAATATTTTTTAATAAAAGCCTTCTTATCGGGTGGCGGTTACCTTATGGCAAATCGGGCAATAAAGGATTAAAAATGAGATTTCGAAGAAATCCTTTTAACACAACGTGTACTTGATTTTTAAAGAACTTTTTATGCAAAAAAACCCATTTTCGACAAAAATGTTGGTTATCTAGTTTTGTACTGCCACCCTTCATTTGTACAGTTTTCTAACTTCTCCAAGAATCTTTGATGCTATGAGAGTGATTTTCAAGCAAAAATCGTGTTTATACTTTTACAATTAATTTATGAATTGTCAACAAATAATAAAATGGTTTGATAAGGATCCATATTAGTTGCCAAGTATTTTTCAATCTTTGGAGTAATTTGTTTGAATTTTTCATATTCACCCACCAGTCTATATGATGAATTTGAACCAATATGATTGGTTCAACCAAATAGAAAGTTGAAACTATTACGTTTAAATTACTGACATGAATTGGATTGAAAACTTGAATTTCGTGGTGGTTGACAGTTGTCTCGGACATCGACAAACTGTCTGGACTTTCAGTCGAGCGCTTAAGTGCCGCTCGGTGATTTCGTTATTGTTTCTCGAAGAGATTACCCACAGCTTGGTCATGAGCTCGGTCTCTAGACTTGCCGGTAAACTCGAAAGCTCGAAAAAATGACGTCAATCACGCCGTCTTCAATTACATTTCCTCGCAGAACGACAACTATTGATAACTGATATTGTCGTGCCACGAGGACTTAGCAGTCATCCTTCATTCATAAACATACTCAGTATCCCACGACAAATTAACGATTAGCTTCATTAAATTTTAATAGATATGATTATTGTTTGCGTCAGGGTGAGGCATCTCAAGGCACGCCCGCTTCCTGCCCATCTTCTTCTAGAATATTATACTCTATCGCACTATTCGATAACTATTTTTGGTGGTATTTTCATCCTATCTTGTCCGCAGTTTCTGCTAAGTCTTTCTCCGACTCATTTGCACTTCTGTTCCTTGTTTCGTAAATAAGAAGCTACCCCACGATAAGGACTTTTCATAAGAATTTTATTCCAATAATACGCAAGCTTACTTTGCAGAAGAGATCAGCTCTTTATTTAAGTGTCTAAAGATATATTTTGTAGAAGTCTTGTAATTCAAAGTATTGTAATTTGAAGTCTTATTTTGTTAGTTTTATAGTATTAAATTTTTGTCTGAAAGGATGAAAGTTTCGATTCTTGACCTAAATTTTCCTATCGAACCTCTTCCAAGTTTTCCATCCTTGCGAGGAATAAGTGAAAAGGGAAAGAGTGTCTATATACTTATTGTTCACTTGGGCTAATTTATACATCTCAGGCTTGGGTCTAATAAAATACATCAGCGCTTTAAAAAACCTTTCGATATCTCCATTCTTCTTCTTCGACTTCTTTTCTGCGGACTTCGGGCATCGACAGACTCGGACGTCGTCAGTCATAAAAATTAGGACGATAAATGTTTCGTACTTCGTTCGTTCGTGGGGATGATCATTAATTTGAATGAATATCGTGCCAGACGGATAATTTATTTATCCAGCAGTGGCGGCAGTAGCAGCAGCAACAACAGTGGCGGGAAAATCCATCATTGTAGATACTTTATAGCGTATACAATCTCCTCCCTTATCTGTACAATGTCCAGGAACGAGATATGTTTTCACAAATGCGAAACGCGTTCGCCGGTCACATATCGATTACCTCGGACGATCTTCCGCTCTAGGGCCAGGAAGAGGATGGACATGACGAGCGGAAGTAAAATCCAGGCAAGAGCTCACTTGCCTAGACCAAATTTCATAAAGATGAGTTCTTTTCCTTTCGAAAGAATATCGCCTCCAGCACTTGCTCCCGCCATTTCGGTGAATTTCTGCATGAGATTTGGACCAGCGCTTTGCTGTTGCTGAGGTTGCTGTTGTTGAAGATTTTGCTGCGTCGATTGCGCAGTTGGTATAACAGCAGGAATTCCACGAATTGGTTTATTTTGACCCTGAGGTCCCTGCATCGAAGGGCCTTGATTTTGTTGATATTGTTGCTGTTGCTGTTGTTGCTGCTGCTGTTGAAATTGTTGAGGATTCTGTTGACCAAAGCCTTGCTGCTGGTAACCCTGACCCTGCTGCTGATAGCCCTGATTTTGTTGACCTTGTTGTTGTGGTTGTTGCTGGTAGGGCTGGTTTCCTTGCTGACCCTGTTGCTGAAGATGTTGCTGGCCCTGGAGACCTCCGGGCATGTTACTACCACCGGCTCGATTGGCCGCGCCTCTCCCCCTCCCCTGAAAAAGTTAACGTTTTTATTTTTCTGGGAAAATTTTGTTTAAGGGGAATTTTCAACCACCTAATTTATTTGGAACTCTCCCATTTTCGACCACCAAAACGTAGAAAAATCTTGTCCAAGACCTGAATGTTTCAGCGGTTAGCAATTTGATTTAAAATAAAAGTCTTTTCAAAAACTTGTCAACTCCCCAAATCCATTTTGAAACCTTCCATTTTCAGCTCTTAAAACTATTAAAACTCCGAGACCAGAAATTTTTTGTCGGAAAGAAGATTCATTTCAAGAGAGAAATGCAGTACAAAATTTTCAACCCCATCATTTATTAGGAACCCTTCAGAAATTTTTTTAAATTTCCTAGAATCACGGAATCAAAAGAGGGTCAGAGAAGTTTTTACTTCTTGCTGAAAAAAATACAATTGAAATTAGATTAAATTGATACCTTTGGTGTACGATCTCTAATTTTCTATTAAAAACGAAAAAACATGTTCTTAAGATTGTTATTAATTTTGTTGAATGTACCACTGAATATTTTTAATAGTCATGCATAACAAATATTTTAGATGTCAGAATATTAGATGTCGTGTATTGAAATATTCTTAGCTCGATATTTCAAATGTTCTGCGTAATAAAAAGTGTGTCAAATATCATTCTATCCATAATGTTTTTACTCTTTATTTATTGCAAAAATAAGTTTCGCAATACTCGTCTTTATTACGTGCTTGTTGGCAAAATAGAGTCCAATAAAAGAGTCAGATCAGCAAGATAAAATTTACAAACTCTCTTTTCATAGAATAACTTAAATTTAATAAAATTTCATTATTTAAGTTATTATTGTTGGTGTTGGTATTAATAAATTTAACTTAAATAATGAAATTTTATTTTACTTAATTGACTGAACTCTTTTTACAGGATTGCTAATTGGCAAAAATGTTAGTGTTTGCATGGCGTTCGCAGTGAGCTTTTCCACAAGATCATATACATTTTTAAGCAAAAAAGCGATTGTAAGAAATTTAAAAAAAGAAAAGCTTTAGAAAGTGCTCTTTTGTCTCAAGTAAGGATTTCTTCCCTTTCCTGAATCGTGATTATTTATACATTTTTATCAGCATTTTTGAACAGAGCAAGTTTGTTTTCGTGGAACTAATACCAAAAGGGCGTTATTAATTATTTATTGGCAAAGCCGTAAATATAAATTATAGGAAAATTAGAAGTTTGATATTTTAAATGAAAGGCAACATTTTCGTTGAACTGCAAGAAAATAAAGTAATTCAATAGTAATATTCAAAATACGCCCTTTTAGATTCAGTTAAACGATTATATAGCATGAAATGATATAGCTTAATATTAAAACAGCATAATAGAATCGCAAGGCAGCCAGAAAATGTGCAACATGCTGTACTAGAACATCAGTCTGACCATGAAAAAGATCTCCATCCATTTTGTCTGTTTTTTCTCTTTTTCGCTTTAATGTTGAGTTTAATAATCAAAAAAAAAATTAAATAAAAGTACTAGAAATAAAAATTTGCTTCATATTTTATTAAATTCTCTTCTCGAAAATAGAAATCAGAATAGTCTTAATGATTTTAAAATTCTCTCTTGAAAGAAACTATGTATATCCAAATATTTTTAAATATGTCTTCTTAGAAGTTCGTTATCTTTTAAAAATTATACATCTTATTTTAGGAAAAGGAATTTATTTACAAAATAAACGTTCGTTGTCTTTTGAAAGATGTTGTTTAAGAGAATACACTAGTGAATCTTATACCAATGCAATTTTAATGATCCAGTGTATTAAAATTTATTTTCCGAAACATTTGTATATGCAGAAAAATATTCCTGAAGTATTCCTCAGGAATATTCCTGAGAAACACCTATTAGAACAATTTCGGACAAAAATATTTTTTCTTGTTTTTGATCTTAAGACTTTCTACACTTCTAATCTCAATTGTTTTAAGAAGAAGAAAAATTGACAACACTGATCTGATAATTTCGATGGATCAAAATTTCACTGGTGTCTTCCCTGAATTGTTTAGAGAAATATATTGGATGTCAGTAGGTTTTCTTTCCACCTTAATGGTCAGGTAGCTGGTAGCATATTGAAATAGAAGAAACCTGGATTGTAAATCCGGATGAAAAATGAAAATTGTCTGTCGGTCCGTTTCGTAGGATCTTGGGACGAGTGCACTCACCTGTTGCTGAAGATGGGGTGGCATGGCACTCTGTTGATGGGGATTATGGGCCCCCATGGGTCCATGTTGATTGGACGTGGTTACGGTCGTGTAGCTGTGGTGATTCGCTTGTTGGTACGCTAGATGCGGTGGATTGTTTTGTTGATATTGTAGTTGATGTTGTTGGTTGTTCATTAGTGGTTGTTGTTGTAGTTGTCTAGAGTCTAAGTGACAGACAGGGACAGACACAGGCACAATGCAGGCATCTAGCAACAGAGAAGAGAACAGAACCGTGTTGTCATTCATGGCGCATTTCTTCAATGCAACACAGTTGCGCCAACCGTACTCAATTTCTCCAAAAATACTGATTCACCATTTTAAAGTGACTTTTACCATTTATAACAATTACTATTTAACTCATATGGTTCATGAAACTATTCTTCATCAAATAATATTTAAATTCAACATTAATTCAATTCAATCAACCATCTTGATTCACTTAGATCAACCACCTTGATTCACTTAAATCAACAATCTTGATTAATTTAACTAATTTGTTTGAAATTCTAGTGTAATTTATTCAATTCAAAAGTAAGAGAGTCTAGCTGAGTTAATTCGAGCTGGACTGAACAGCTTGATTAAAAATCTGATATGTACGGTCAACGCCACTTGCGCACAAGAATAATGGAATTCTTAATAGTTATATTGTCAAGGTCGCGTTATATTTCAAGCGTTTAAAAATCTTGGACGATTAGGAAATTCAAGAAAAAATATTGTAAATGGCCAGCATGACAACACGACACGAACGACAATCATGTGACACGACGACCATCGACCAGTTCAGGCACACAGAGACAAATATTGTCGGAATATATATATAGAGAGAGAGAGAGAAAGTATACACATTATCATTATTATACAGCAACGTGATCGTAGTATAATCAGTCGATAAATAAATATAATGAATGTATATGTATATATTATATATAGTATATATATATGTATATAGACAGAGAAAATAGGACAGATGTAGAGAAGTAATGGAACCAGTAAGTGCTCGGAGAGAGACAGAACAAATATATGTATATACTTAATAGAATACATTGAAAGCAGCTTGGTGTTTATTGCATTTTGTCGTGTGTTCCTACGCCAGCACTTGTCCCTATGCCAACAACACTCCATTCATTATTTATTTACTTAGTAGCTACCTAGTCTCCAAATTTAATTTTCATGATTTATTACCTTCTTATGAAGAGTTTCGGGATATTCGTATAAATTGTTGTTCTCTGAATTGTTCAAGTTTTGTAAATTCTCTAAATTGCAAAAATTGTTTAATTCTCTAAAGGTGCAGCCACTCTTGCAAACTTGTCACACAGTGCAATGCAAAAATCGCAAAGCAATATCTCCCAACTCCATAATGTGAATTCAATATTAAGTTGGCAATCAGGTTTCTTTTTTCTCAGCATGTAACTTTTGTGTAAATATTCGTGATTATAATATACAAGTACTTTTGTACGTTTTCCTGTGACCCATCTGCCTGTCGTCTGGCACATCGAGTCTCGTGTCTTGTGTTGCTTGCCGTCTACTTTATATTATCTTCAATCGCACTGACATTCCCATAATTGATTATAATTGAACTTATTAGTCAGAAATATTTGTGGCATTTAATTTTAAGTACTTTTTGGAAAAAGGATTGATGTTAATGCGAGTGAAGTTTAAGCAACGCCGCGGCACCCGGCGTTGAAAGACAGAAATGAAAAAAAATTAATTAAAAATAGTTTACCTTTATTACGTCGATGACCTGGGGGAGGAGGTTCTCGTGGAGGAGGGGGAGGCCCTCGAGCACCAGGCCCTTGTCCCTGGCCCGGAGGTCTTCTGCCTCCTTGACCTGGTGGGCCTGGACTTTGATTACAAGCTTCAGTGAGAAAGTTACTTGGCACGAGACCACGAACTCCATTCAATTCACCCATGTAAAAACCATCAGGATCCATCTCACCATATACGAGGATCTCGTTTCCAGTTTGGAAAGAGAGCTCCACTTGCTGCCAATTGTCAAATTTAATTAGAAAATATTCCAAGGATTTAATTCTAAAATCGAAATATCTGGCACTTATAAAGAGTTTCCTGAATTCAGAAAATGTGGGCCTTCATAGAAAATATTTATTTTCTTATTAAATAAGAAAATACTTTACTGAATTTACTGGTAAAGTAAATTTACTTTACTTTTATTTACTGAATTCTGATAAAGAAATTAGGTAGCTGACATTTTCTAATTCAATTTTGGGAATTTAGCTAGATTCTTACTTCAGCGTCAACGTTGGGAGATAATTCCTGAGGATCGTAGTCATAGAGAGCAATCATTCTTTTAGAGGGCACACTTGCGTAAATATCGCCCCATCTATCACCAGGTCCTTGGCCTCTTCTTCCCTGTTGTCCTTGAACCTGACCACCTTGATTTTGATCTTTCATTTCTTCGACCATATTATGCGGTACAAATCCTCGCCTTCCACGACATTCGCCCCAGTAGAAACCGTCTGGGTCTTTCTCGCCAAATACCTAAGTGGAGATATTTCATTTCATTTAGGATGCAAAACAAATATAATGTATCTTCAACTCTGAAATATTCTTCTACACACGAATTTTTCTACACATTAAAAGACTAAAAAGCCAATTCGAAGATAACAGTGGTTCACATTGGCGCACTGAGGAAAAAGCTTCGTTAGTAATTTGACTAAAATTAAGATACTTGATTAATTTATGATAGGAAACAAACCTTGATAGTATCTCCTTCATTGAATCGCAATTCCTCTTCGCAAGCATCTGGATTAGGTGACATGGTTGTAGGATCATAATCATAGAGAGCAATGAACCACCTCGTTCTCATATTAACTTGTTGAGCCCCACCAGGGGGATGATGTGCCACACCCTGGGCTTGTGTCCCTCTTCCTCGATGCATTGGACCCCTTCCTCTTTGACTTGCAGCTAGAAATAATCTCATACTATCTCAGAAATGTCCAAAAATAAACCCTCAAGTATATTTCATATTTTCAAATTTATACCTGTCTGATCGTAGTAAGGATCTTGAGGCCTTGGTCCAGGACCTGCTTTAGTAGATCGATGCACTTCAGGAGTTCTTGGAGCATAAGGATCTCTTTGATATCCGTAACGCTGACCTGGAGCCATACCCCTACCTCTTCTCGTTGGATCATCCTCTTCACTATAGTTTTCGCTAACCGAGTCTTTTGTGATTTCTGGAATTCCTGAAAACACAGCAAAGTGTGCAGATCGGGATTCTTAATGACTATAAGCACGTTTTTTTGAATAATGTCATAACACGTTTATACAGAAGCCTAAGCTACAGAAGTGTAAATTAAAAAAAAGTCTTTGCTTATGTACAAAAGTGAAAATCAATGTTCATGCTGATAACGTATTATATCGATTAATCAGATCACGCGAGTCGTTGATGCGAATTCTCACCCATCTGGGAAACACTCTGTCCAGGGTAGATCTCCTTATCAGAAAGATTCTCGTCAGTTTCGATAATGACTTGACCATGAGCATCGACCCTTGTGTTGTGCCTTCTCATGTGCGGAGGGATCTGTGAATTTGGATATCTTTGAGCGATGCCGCCCATTCTGTGAGGATCGTCTATCGAGATTACTCCTGATTGTTGTTGAGTCTGATCAATCATATGAGAAGGACCATGCTGCAGATGGGCAGGCCCACCACGTAAAACGCTGCAAGGAATTGCGGTTGCACAACTGTCACCAGATTGGCTCTCCCTGCTTTTGGTCCTAACCGTAATGTGTTTAGGATTCAAGCCCATCAACTTGTGAATGTCGACGAGAGCATGGTCACCGGTAGGACTGTCAACGTCGGTGACCTTCTTCCCGTCGGCGTAAACCGCGTAACCGGTGACGGCCGAACCGTTTAGGGCAACAGGCTGCCAGGTCACTAGCAAAGTGCCGTCCTGCGGTCCAGCCTCCACCTGCAACACGTTATAAAAAATAAATTAATTAGACCAGAAAGTTGGTGCAAGTGCATAATATATTGATAGGTAATAAAAGTGAGAATTTGAGTTTGAGGAAAGTCTTAGGATTAAGAACAGAAATTAAGAACAGAAATAGACTTTAAGAGGAGAATCTTGTATTTAAGAAGGAAAGTTAACACGAACGTAAACTGAGAGGAAATTCATTGTTGCGAGTGTGTTAGATGTACAATTGTAAAAAAAGTTAACAAATTAATTTCCAATTAAGAATAATAAATTGCCTCTAACCTGGATATCGACCGGAGGATCCGGAAGTCCTTTGGGCAGAGTCTTGAAGTGAACGTGGCAAGCCACGTTATTGGCATGTTGAGCATTTTGGTCCTCGAAATGGGTGGCTCTCAGATTCTTCGCCTTGACGGTGACTCTGTAGATTGTTGAAGGCGCTAAACCTGTGATCGTATGGCGATAGACTCCTGGCTTGACGGTTCTAACTTCCACATTATTGACACAAACTACGTGCTGGTGATTACTATTACTTGGCAGCCAGGAAATTACTGCACTAGTTGCTGTCACATTTGATGCCTTGACAGCTGTAGGACCCATAGGTACGTCTTTTCCAATCACCATCGTGCACGCAGCATCCCTTGATGTTCTTCGAGAATGCGTTACAGAACGAACGCTTATTCTGTGAGGCTATTGTAGAATAAAAAAATTTAATTTAAAAAATTGATATCAAAAGATCTTATTAAAATTATAAATTAATATCTAATCTATAAACAGAAGATCATTTAATTTCCTGTTGAAGAAGATTTGTATTTAAGGAGTCTTGGGCGTTTTTCAAAAAGATCACTGACGGCTCTGAAACTTGGAGATTATCTAAATAAAGTATGCCAAATTCATTTGGAAAAAAGAAATGCTATAGTTGACGAAGTCATTTTCGAAAAAATCGCTACCGACAAAGTGTCAGTTTAACACGTAGTCTTATGGGACTCCTGAGCAAAATCGACTAAACTCCGGGACAAAATCATAAGTCCGCATAAATCAAATATGTACTAATACTTTCGATCACGAGGAATCTATTAGTTTCATAAAAATAAAGGGTTGACGACTTCAATCAAGAGAAAATTGCGAGAAAAGTACAGAGGAGCTTAGGTATGTGAAATTAATAAATTTTTACTATCGCTTTTTTTTGGTGACTTTTCCGCGATTTCTTACTCTTCTACTTAGATGGGACTGTAATACGTATAATTATCAAAAAAATAAGTAGCATTAAGCATTCATATAAAACGTGTCCCCACGGTGCCCCTCACTTCATATGACACCAAACGCCCAAGCCTCCTTAAGTCTAATGTACAATATTTTGAGCACTTCTTAGCAAATTTTTAGAAATTATGCAATTTTAATGAATGATAACTTATATTGTCTAAGAATATTCTCTGTCACTTCACCTCATCCAATTTCTAGAAATAAATTTTTTAAGCACTAAAATCTTTAAAAAATGCTTCAACAAAAATTGTTTTTAATAAACAAATTACTATATTGTATAATTACTATTTATAAATTACTATATTTATATAACTATAGTTAGAAGAGGCGAAAATGTAGAAAATATTTTTTCTGACAAGATGAGCTGTCTCTCATTAAATTTTTTCCATGAAAAATAATCTTTTCCTTTAAACACACCACCAATAAAACTTGTTTTCTCGTGCTTTCGTTTAAAGAGTGATAGTAAAATTTAAATCTGCATTTTTTTGTACTCCAAGGTAAAATCCAGAGAGAAAAAAAGGCTTAATTTAACTCAATCGCTAGTCCATATTTCTAATTTAGTTCAAACTCAATAATCTCCCGCAAAAATTTTAAATAAAACTCTATCTCTTAGTCAGGAAAAAAAATCTAGGATAAGAGGCGTTCTCCGATAGATTAAAGAGTCGAGAGTGCTTTGCATATAAAGTGTGTTATATACGATACGAAGAAACGAATTAATGTTTAAAGCGAGAGAAGTGTGAAAATAGAGGAGGGATGCAGAAAAACACGAACCCTGGTTGAATCGACTCCTTCGACGAGAGCTCTGGTCCTCTCGGTAGCTTTCACCGTAACTTTGAGCACCCCGTCCACGTAGACATGATAAGATTCCAGTTGGTGTGGATTTTCTGGTGCCGTCCAACCAATCAGGACACTCTTGTTTAGTTGACGCTCGAGCGTGAGGTGTTGAGGCGCCGGAACTAGGTCCGAAAACAGGTAGACTTCTTCAGGAGGAAAAAGACAAGACAAGCCTAGCTGTAGCTAAATATTGCACTAAGTTTCTATCTCTCTAAAGCGAGCCTAATTCCATTGATCAAAATTCGCAGTCGACAAAAGAACATTCACTGCTTCAACTATCCGGTGTTATACTTACTGTGAAAAACACTTTATACAGATCTTCTGTAAAGTACTTAAAGTATTTTCAAAATTAACTCTCCAAAATACTCTTAGAAACTCTCTAAAAACTGTTCTATATTATTTAATCACTCCTGCATTTTTCTAAATCACTTCTGAACGACATTTATCTATTCATCTCGAAAAGCCCTGATCAGCGCAATGTAAGCATTTGCAAAGAAAAGCAAATATTCAGCAGTTAAATATAACATGCGAAGGATTTTTCTGATTAGATAAGAATGTTATTAAAAAGCTTGATTAGGTTTTTCGTTTTCATTAGCTGTCAGCTAATGAATTGCTACTTGGAGTCGAAAGGCCTCGCTGCAGCAAGGAGAAAGCTAAGATTGGTAGAATTTGTTTGCATGTAGCAGAAGAATTTTAGAAAATGATGGGAGTAACTAACCTGGAGGTTCTTGTTCATCCTCCTCGGCTATATTGTCAAGCTCTGCGTAGGCGGATAATTCAGCTTGGCGGTTGCGATTTCCTTCTTCTAGAGCTGCTAATTCTAGATCGATGTCCTGCAAATAGCACTGTAAACAATCAAAACATTATTTCCAGTCAGCAAAAGATAATTTTAAATTTATTTTTGATTAAGTGAAAATTATTCCTTACTTGTGGAATGTTAGTGGAAACAGAATCATCAACGTCTCTCAGTCCAAGAACAGCTTGATGGAACTCCAATAAATCATCCCCAACCAGCTTCTGTACAAAATTCGCTGGAACGAGACCCCTTCTACCATCCAGGGTTTCTGCATCGAGGAAACCATCATCATCGGGTTGACCCCAAACCAGAAGGTAATCGCCACCCTGAACTGGAAGTTCAGCTTCTGGATTTTCATTCGGTGAATGTTGAAATGGTTCGTAAGTGAACCTTGCAATGTAAACATAACATCTGCCTTTGCCTGGTATGTCCAGCATATCGACTTGTCCTTCAGAAACAATTGTTTCGTTTGCCAACCTATCCAGAGGATTAGTGAGAATGCTAGTTGGGATTTTTGGCATTTGTCTTTGTCCGAGATAATGATGAGTCGTTGTTCCAGTGACTGTTGGCGAAGTGGCTCGTAGGCTCTGTTGGATTTGTTGGATGATTGCTTGTTGTTGGAGCTGATTTGCTTGGGATTGAGCAGAAAGTTGTTGCATGGCATGAAGAGGATCTCCGATTGCTTGCAATAAACCTCCGGAAGTTGTTCCTGTAAGAAATAATATCACTGGATAAATAAACTTCAAGAGCAGGTAGTGATCAACTTTCCAAGAAGGCAGTAATGTTATTTGTCAGGGATTCAGTAGTTTAATTAAATAAGAAGGTGGTTTATTAATTTATTAACCTGAACTAACTCCTGGGGCACCGAAAGCATTGGTCCCGACAGTGGAGTAGGTGGATCCGGTCGTAGAATAGGTGCTTTGAATGGTGGTATAAGGAAGCACTGATTGTGGAGCGCTGGTGAGAGGGCCTAATGTTGAGTGATAAGACGACGTGGGATGATAGGATGATTGCAAAGATGGTAACGTCGTCTGAGGTACCGAATAGTTATGATGTCCTAATTGTGTTCCATAACTGGTTGCAACGGAACTGTAGGTTCCGTTTGGATGGGATCCCATTGGTAAATTCGGATACGTCGTTGTCTGTTGAAAAAAATTACATTATTTTTTACTGATATTCCTATTTTCTTTTTTATTTAGAGGTGCATATTCTGATTCATTATTTTACAATTATTACAATTATTTTACAATTATTATTTTTAAATAAGTTGTTGTTAACAAGTAAACTCATTGAACATTCCAAGACCGAATCTGTTTCACATCAGGTTGACAATTTCAATTGAAATAAAAAAAGGAATTGGAAGGCTCATTGTCCAGTGTCCAATGTGCTTTCCAACTTTTAACGAATAATGAGAATAGGTCGATCTCACCTGTTGAGTCCCATTCAATTGATAATTCTGAGTATTTTGACTAGGCTGAGTGTAGTGGGGTAAGACGGTCTCTCTGGCGGATGTCAAATACGTCGTCGAAGCTGGATGTTGTTGATGCTGAGGCTGTTGTTGATGGGGTTGTTGATAAGTTTGTGTGTGGGGGTAACTCTCCTGATACTGATTACTCGAATAATGCGTGTGCGTTTGTTGCTGCTTTTGCGAGGGCAGAGCAGTTTGAGAATGAGAACTTGGCATGTCGACGTGTTGTGGATGCTGTTGGTACTGGGGCATCTTTTGCTGAAAAGCTGGCTGAGATTGACTGGTAGAAAGTGATGGCGCTGGTGGAATTGGTTCGCTATAGTGATATGGGGGACCATTTGGAGTTAAGGGTGGACATCCGGGCATCAAGGGTGTTAATGGCATTGGTGAACCTGCATACTGCAAAAATTAAATTCATTCAGAAAAAATTTATTAATCAAAGGAAATATTAAAAATTGACTGGGTCGTAAAATGATCTAGTTTTTGGCAATCCCCCAGTAGATGAAGAAAAATCGAAGCAGGAAAGGAAGGTTTACAACGTTGAATTTGTAAATTAATTCTCCTTTCGGATAAATAAATAACCTGCTAGTAAATAACCTGTGGTGACCCGAGATGTATTTCGGAGTAAATACATCAGAGTAATACATAAATACTTTCAGAGTAAAATTACCATAAAATCACTTACGTGAGGAACTTGTGGATGAGAAGGAATTCCGAGACTAAGTGCATGCGGATGAGGTGGATGTTGATGTTGACCGAGATTTGGAAGATTTTCTGCACTGGATCGAAGTAAACTTTGAGAGACAGACGGTTGTTGCGTAGTCACGGCTCTCATGTGATCGATATCGTGCATTATCCTCCCACTACTGAATAAATAAAAAATATTTTGTTAAAAATATCAAATTCGAAAAAAGTCTAGTATTTCTTAGAAAAGGATTTCTTTTCTTATTACATGATCAATTATTGTTCCTAAGGCTTTGACAAATTTTTCAAGAGTTTCTTTTTGAGATTCGAATATATTACCTGAAGTCTTGTTCTATTTTTGCCATAATTCTATCTATTTCCGATCCAGCAGGTGGCCACGAGGTGGGTAAGGATGAATGGCCAGAAGTTGGTCCTCTACTTCGAGCTCGCCTCAGACTTGTTAATTCTAGAGATAGTTCCTCATGTTTTACCATCTGTAACTCCGTTTTTTTTTCCAATTCTCTGATTTTCGACTGCAGGGCCTCCACCGATTCTGGACCCTGGTAGCGTCCTGCTAGCTTCTCCCGTAATTGGTTTTGTGCCTCCGCATGTTGTCTTTCCAAATCCGCCCTGCGAGCTTCTGCCTCGCGCATTTGCTGAAAATAAAAAAAATATATATTTATATATTTATAAGTGAATCCCTTTTTTGAGTCACTTTTCTTCCTGAATTATAATATAGGAAGAAAAGAGACTTCTGAAAATTGAAAAATTCTTGAAGTTTTAAGAGTTATTTTCAATATTTTTCCAAAGTAACTTTACAAGTCAAAATTTTTAAAGACTTTAATTTTTGAGATTAACCTCTAACTTGAAACACTCTAGGCTCTTAAGAAAATCAACAATTCTTTTCATTTAATTCAAAGAGGACTTTTCGAAACCTTTTTCCAGTGTAGTGATAATCTTTTAAAAATGAAAATAAAAATGTGTCGAAAGAATTATTGCAAATATAATATTTAAAAATCTCCCATTTGGACAGACTTTAATTAAATTTACAAGAATGAATTTTCCACTTGTAAAGGAATTAAGGTTCCAATTTATTAATATTGAAATACGGAATATCATTTATAAATAAAAAAGGGGTGACATAAGAATAAGAACAGTGTAAAATTAAAAAGAAAAAAGCGACTGAAGTGAAATCCTTGTCCGTTTAAATGTTTTCAATACCTCCGGCATATCTGCTTCGGTTTGGAGCAAATAAAGTATGAAACCTTCTTTAATAACCCGGAGCTAGATTCCTGTGGAGCGCGAATCGCGACTGAAATCATTTCTGTACCATTAATAATGAAAGAGAAGAAGAGCCTTTGTACTACAAATGCCTGAAGGTAGTAAGCCGAACTTACTTCGGAGTAATCTCGTCGCTGTAACATGACCAGGGGGTTTTTTCACTTACAGTTTTGTGAACCCTTTAATTAAACACCTATTTTTCCATTCATAAAATGACATTGAAGGGATCTTTTTGATTCGATTTATCAACTCAACAGCTAGAAACCAATTTCTCGTTTTTTTCTTCTAAATTGAAATTTGTATTTTTAATTACTATTCAATAGTGTTGTTCAAAAAATCCATTTTTGTTGTCTTCTCAGACATGTTTTAACCTTAATTTCATATTGACTCGGTTAATAATGATTTGCTACTATGTCCTCTTAATTCTCACGGACTTGAACTTTGCGCAACGTAAGCGCACAAACTTTTGTAATTTGATTAAGGGAAATGTTTCTCATTCTTCATATTTCGTTGGTCATTCCTTAAAACTTTTTAAGGAAAATTAATATTAATATTACTCCCTCAAAAGCATATTCTTCATGAAGTTGAATTCGAGTATTTCTATAAGTATACAGCTTTGGAAAAAAATTATTTCCAAAAAAATAGTTTCCTGAATTACACTTCTGAGATTTTGTAACATTTTTGAAGATAAGTTTTTTCTTGTACAATATTATGACTTGTGTTAATTATCACAAAAAAAATTTTTCTGTGATTCTTTTTATAGCGTATTATTGAAGTGGAAATGCAATCAAAGCTGAATTACCTTGAATTTAAAATATTGGAAAGTTAATGTTTGCAATGAAAGCCAACTCTGTTTCTTTTTTCATTTACTCGCTCTGTTCTTGAAAAATACAAGCTAGTTGCTCTGAAGAGAAAAGTTTTTATTAAAATTGACTTTTCGGATTTTTATACATAGTTGCATGCGAGTCTACTTGGTGGGTACCTATCACCACTACGTAGCGCGTCCTCAGGTTGTGGATAGAGGAAAGGCCCCTGAGGTTAAACACCCCTGAGGTTAACTGCGAATACAAAAATAAGCAGTCACGGACAGCCGATAGGAACCAGTCGTGGGTGTGGTGAGCCCACATTGGTATAAATATGTACACGATAGCCCGGTTTGGGATGATTCGCTCTTTGCGCTCTGGCGT
>JBAGKK010000343.1:2782612-2817374 GCA_037177015.1 Euceroptres primus | reverse complement strand
GTTGAAATCAAAGTTAGACAGATTTTTTTCTAAAAATTTGTAAAATTCTCGGTCAAAAAATAAATTCACTGTCATTTTCCCGTTTTTCTCGGTCTCATAAAATTCCCGGCCATTTCCCGGTTTCTCGGTCCAGCAGCCACCCTGTAATTGAGTGAAACAAATATTTTCTTGTCTAAATTTAGCAAGAAAGATTTCTCTGAATCAATGATATTTTGTTTGTTCGTTAATGTACCATTGTACCACTTTTGCTAAAGTCCAATTATTAATTTTAACCCTTTAACACTTTAACATCTTTAACCCCTTTAACACCCTTTAACACCCAAGAACATTAACAAATTTTGATAAATATGAAATGCTTTTTAATCGGAATACTTTTAAATCGAAGGCTTTTAAACTTGAATGCTCTCAAATTGGAAAACTTTTTAGAAACACTTTCAAGAGGCTTTAAACTTCTGGCTTTTTCAAATCCACACTTTCAGACTTAAAACATTGAATTTTTCGAAATTCAGTTTAATTCAAGAAGAAATTGAAGCTTCTAAGTTCTCTTCAGATAGTTTTAATTTCAAAACCAACTAAATAATATCGATTTCGAGAAATCTTAATTCGAAGAGAGCTTAGAAGCTTCAATTTCTTCTTCAATTTCGAAAAATTCAATGTTCTAAGTCTGCCCAAAAAGTACCAATTTGCATTGAAAATTCGAACTGACAAATTGCATACGTCTAATAAAATTCCTTACAAGTATATAATTTTTTGATGTTTTCTGTAGAATTTATATCGTGTAGAAAAAATGTGAGTAGAATCATCGGGATCCAAAAAACAGGTGGTCTTTTATGATGTACTTGTTCATAGCCATCATTAACTGGAAATTATAGCACTTTGGAGTTTTGGGTGAAAAGAGTCGACATGCGATCAAGGCTAATCAATGGCTAATCGGATTAGGTGGTTCAGACCTATCGATAACTGTATTTGACACCTGTCAAATCGAACGTAATTCCCTTCGATTAGTCGATAGTTACGAGGAATCGGAAGGAAATGCGATACACCCACTATACAGCCTTAGGCGAGAATATATTGAGTCCTGTGTGTAGTCGGGTTTTGGGGACAACAAACGCAAATCGACTTCGGAAATGGGACAAGATACAAAATCACGCCGACAATGAGGAACCGTGCAGCTTGCCCTTCCGGCAGTGCATCACCAGCGATATTCACAGGTCGAAAACACGTGATCAAGACCGATTTTGAGATCGTTGCGGTTGCCCTCTGACCTGGGTTCGTAATATGTATACCCAGGAGGAAGATGAATTCCAATTTCAAGCGATTTTACCAGAATCTTTACTCCTATCCCTTTCGAGAGTAATAGGAGCGGATTTAGTCTTTCTCTTTTTGCCAACTCGTTTCATTCTGTTTCAGTAGTTACTGGAAAATATTCCACTATAGGGTTCTTTGTTCTTTAAAACCTCTAACAATATTTTTTCAGAGAAATTATGCATTTCGAAAGTTAACTCTCAGCACGTCTGTATGAAACTTAAATAGAAATTGAGAAACCTGTTAAATTAACAAGAGTCATTTGTTTAAATGGATACCAGAATTTTTCAGACATTTCTGTACAGTTACAGACTTTTTTGTAAAAACAGACCATCCATTATTATTTGCTCTGATAGATAAAAGTTATTACGTCCTGAAAATCACTCTCATCTTTTATTGAATTTTGTTAGACATGAAGATTTTTGAAAATATATAATTTGAAAAAATTTCAAAATATCGAATGTTCTTTCTTCAAAAAGGGTTCACTTGTCGAAACTATATTAGCTACTAAAAATAAAGTTAAAAATCTTTTAAAAGAATTCAAATTAAAAACCGATATTTCTGTTTTAATGAAACAAATATCTAATATTAGTGATATCTTCTATTATTAGTACTGCAAATATAATGAGGATCAGCTATGTAAGGTGAACTTCCTGAGTCAATACAACTTTAATAATTTATTCTGAATTTTGAAGAATTGTTTTCTTGGAGAAAATAATGACTGACGTTTTCTCGTCGTGAAATTACTGCTACATGTAAGAATTTTTTCAATAAAAGATTTACCTATATGGGTCGGGGCTAAAAAGTTGTGAAATTTGGCCTATCGATTTTCTGAAAAAAAGTCTTCAAAAAATAGCTAAAGTATTTTTTTCTGTTAATTGTGATCTAAAATAAAACGAAAATTTTAGAGATCAAGACTCATTTTTGTAGTGGAGATAAATAATTTACATGTTAGGAAGGTTACTGAGTGGACATTCAATAAATACAGAAAATTAAATTTCAAAATTATTTTTAAAATATGTAGAGTGGAGATAAAAAATTGTAAAAATAATGTAAAAATTTCTTTTTTCGCACTTTTTTCGATTATAATTTTATTTAATTAACACTTTTTAAAAATGAGTTACCGAGTGGACATTATTATAAATCGTACGGTACATAGTTTGCAGAAATTTTTTCAAGTTGCGAACAATAGGGTCACTCTATGAATGATCATCGGAAAACGTGCGGTTATATTTTAGAAAAATTTTTTAATTGGTCTATAATTATTTCTTATATTCAAAACAAAGATTAATACAACCTTTTGCACGGTATTCAGTGAAATTGCTCATCAAAATTTATTCCTCCAGATTTTCGTCTTCGAAAACCTGAAAATTAGCAAAAAAACACCACTTTCAAACCCGCGTATTTCCGAATATACATTTTTAAAAAAAAGTTTTATGTATGCGAGTAAATTATTTACACTTATATCTATCACTCACAAAAACTTCGCGGATGTACTTTAAGTGGTTTTCTTTTAAATCGCGTTTAAAATTTTACCCCGACCGACCGATTTTGACAAACTTAACCAAAGTAAGTAAAGCAAACTGAAGCAAACCTCGGTCGAGACAAAATTTTAAACGCGATTTATAAGAAAACCACGCAAAGTACATCCGCGAAATTTTTGTGAGTGATAGATATAAGTGTAAATAATTTATTCGCATAGGTAAAAATTTTTTTAAAAATGTATATTCGTAAATATGCGGGTTTGAAAGTGATGTTTTTTTGTGGTGTTTTTTAAAATTTTAATTTCCCATTTCTAAACAAAGACCTAAAATTTTGAATCTGTACCAAAAACTACTTCAATGTAAGTACTGTATTCCAGTGGTATTCAAAAAAATATATTAAATAAAGAAAATGTGTAAAACTGTCGGGACTTGAATTTCACAGCTTTTTGTCAACGACCCATAATTAACCATCAATAAAATCATTAACCATCATTAAAATCAAAAACCCATAACTTTTTATTATCAATATGGAGGAACAGTTAAAATCTGTAATTTCATTTGTATTCATTAATTACCTTTTAAGAATATATACAATTTCATTTGTATTCATTAATTAACTTTTAAGAATATATAAACTTTTTTTCTAACTCGGAGGTGTAATAAAACATTAGAAAGATAATAAAATCAGATAATAGAATCATTTTATAGGCATTAATCTATAGAGACTTAGCTATCTCAAGGGTATAATTACTCCTTAATAGTGAATCGACTCAAGTTTATTCTCAAGAGAATAGTTTTACGATCTTAGTAATTATTCCTATCATTCTCGATAATCACTTCAAAATTAAATCTCACCAGAATTCAATTTATACTTTTGATAAATACTAAATTATTAGATTTATTAACTCAATAAAATATTAATTCACGATTCGAGGTGAGATATATATGTGAAATTTAAGTTATTTCAGGAAAACTGTTTCATGATTTATTAATGAAGCTAGGTTAGAGAACTCTTAGTTTATAAAATATTAATAATGATTTTCATTTCACAAGAAACTGCTATGTAAATTATGTTGAAATTGGAAAAGGGTCTTACTACACTGATCCATGCTTAAAAAAATCTGAAAATTTAACAAGGATTTAAATATTATCTAGGAAAATTATGTTAGACACATCTTAAGAAGTGTTCTACGGATTTTGTGGGAACAATGTGACGCTAGACTTGTACAGATTCTAATCGAAACCTTAGGACAAAGTTTCAATATACTGCGAACTTCTTAGATTAGAAGTAGACGCGTTTCATATATTTTTTCTAAATTGTAAAAAATGATTAGAACTCAGAATTTAACCTTCTTTTTAAACATGATTAGGATTCATTATTTATGAGAAAGTATTTTGGGTCCCTTATAACTTGTGTAAAATGTTAAATGGATTCATGAATATCCTTAGGTTTTGTGGAGCCAAGATAAGATTGAAAAATTCGATCTTCTCAGAGTTTTTGATTTATTGCGGGCAGAACAATTGAAAGTAGTTAAGTCTATTGGTAAAAATTATTGTGATTGCTAATGGAATTACAGATGAATTTGCAGAGGAGTCTT
The DNA here is from genome assembly GCA_037177015.1 of Euceroptres primus. Classification (NCBI taxonomy): domain Eukaryota; kingdom Metazoa; phylum Arthropoda; class Insecta; order Hymenoptera; family Figitidae; genus Euceroptres; species Euceroptres primus. Next base: position 2,812,987 of record JBAGKK010000343.1, on the reverse strand, counting down.
GCAACTTGTTATATCAATAGATTCAACAGTATCTTGTTCCAATAATTATTTATAGAAAATTTGAGTTTCATTAATTATTTATGAAAATTTCAAAATTAGGATTAAAAACTGAGACTGTATTATTAATAAAGGAAAATCAATCCATCATATTTCTAGATAGATTTACTTGGAATTGAACACTTAACATGTCTTAACCCAAGGGAAGTTGGAGCATCATCATGCAAATCTTGCTCTAGTTCTAATCTCGAGAAGTATCAAACATTGATCCTAAGGCTTAAATTATAACTTGCACGAAGCTAGGATTACAAAAATTAATGAAAAAAAAAATTTATAACCTGATAACAAGAAATCTCAGGAAAGTTGAGGAATATAAATTTTCGAGGTGTAAAATTAGGGATTTTAAGTTTTATTTTTTATTTCAAAATCCTTAGGGGCTCCAAAAGATTCTGGCCTCATTTCAACTTTGTCAGGAATCTTTGGAAACGATTGAATTCTGATAGAATGATCAAAAAAAAACTTTGTATTTTGTTCTAAATTTTCATTTTTATTATCGATTATTTTTAAGTCCAAGCAGACTTTTTTATTTCCCTTCCATTTGACCCTTTTGAAATAAATTTTTCAAAGCAGTTTTTAATTCATTTTCGATGAATCATATAATACCTAACTTTTCCTAAATCTTAGAAATTATGATGTCTCTCAAAATCGCATTGCCAAACCCTCTTTTAGTTATTAATAGTAGATTTTAACCCTTATTCGACCCTTATTGAGTATTTTCTGATTTCTCTAGAACAAATAACTATATTGACAAGGGCACAGGAATTAATTTTCTACTCACTGAACTAGATGATTTTGATAATGCCCCTAGATAATTCTGATAATATACTTGAGGGTGAATCTCGATAATCCAAGGGTAAAATCTCGAGGATATTTTCAAACGTGATTTCTATTTACTTTAGATTCATAAAGGGAGAGAGATGTTTTTGACTTCATTTTGCTTCCTGAGAAAATTGAGTCTCTAATTCCATTGTTTACTAAACTTAAGAACAGAAAATGCTAATTTCTTATTATTCAAAAAGGAAGAATTGAAGAGAATTAAAATTTGATGAAGGGAACGAATTCTGCTAGAATCATGTATTGTTAGCGTTATTTTTAAATTACTTTTAATTAACATGAATATAGGATTCGATTCAAAAATTTAAATTAGTTCACGAGATTTAGGAGCTTTCAATTATGGTCAATTTTTTTCTGATTTCTGATCAAATAATGAACCCTATATATGATGAGAAAAATTAGATTTTGACTCAGTGAACGAATTTAGAAGAATCTGGTAATATATATTATTTTCGTCATTTCAATTAATAGGACGCATGCCAGGACATTTTATAAATAAAACTATACAAATTATTTACTGTTTTTTGGAATTTACGATGATAAATAGTCTTTTAAGTACATGAAAGTCTTTGTAAGCATTAAATTAACAAATTCAAGTCGTATTTTGAAAATCGTGAATCATTATTTCGAGGTTTATCTTGAAAATAGCAAAGGCGCATGACAGAGAACAAAAAAACTTGTAAGACAGACTTTGAAGTAATTTTAAAAATATTAAACTCAAAAAAATTGAACCCTTTACTTGACTAATATCTTTTTCAGATTAATATAACTTTTCTACATTGTGCTTTGATATTTAAGTACTTTACTGAGGTATTGTTGGAAAGAGTTGATTAATTAATCCGTAATGGAAATGTGGGAAATGGCTGTGACTTAAAATGGTCAACATTTTGACAATCATCCGTAATAGAACCTTGAATTAATGTTTTCAGATTTTTAATAGAAAAAATAACCCTACTTACAAGGGGGGAACACACCTTATGGATCACCGATTCGGATAGAACTCAAAAAGTCGAAAGTACATCCAAATCCATTAGATTCGTATTTTTTTTTGGCTGCCATTGGGCAATTGTTTATGATATTCGCAATAAACAAATTTTATCAATACATGTACAGTTATAATAATTATTTATAAAAATGACAGTTCAGTTCAATGACAGTTCAATGTTAGTTCGTTTTAACTAGAAACTATTCAGCATGCGTCTAGAAATAATGTTCTCTCTAAATCTGAATTAGTAAAAAGAGGGTCTCTAATTCACTTTAGTGAAAATTTCTAATAATTATTAGTGACTTTTGACTAAACTTTTAGTGAAAAATTTAAAACTACTAAAAACAATAGTGAAATTATAATTAGTAAAAATTTTCACTAAAGTAAATTAGTGACCCCACTTTTCACTAATTCAGATTTAGAGAGGTGAAAGAATAATGTTTAGACAGAAAAGATTTTCTGGTTGTGCATTTATTGATAAAATTTGTATTATCGCTAATGCTAATATCTCGAATACAAATGCTCATTGACAGCAAAAAAAAAAAAATACAAATCTAATGGATTTGGAAGTACTTTCAGTTTTTCGAGTCCCATCCAAATCGTCCCATCCCATCCTTTGTTAGAGAAATTAATATTGAAGCTGAAATTTCATTTTGAAGCAGGAACTGTAGCTTGAAACAAGAATTATAGCTTGAAACAAGAATTGCAGCTTGAAACAAGAATTGCAGCTTGAAACAAGAATTGTAACTTGAAACAATAATTGTAGCTTGAAACAAGAACTGTAGCTTGAAATAAGAATTGTAGCTTGAAACAAAAATTGTAGTTTGAAACAAGAACTGTAGCTCGAAACAAGAATTTTAGTTTTAAAAAGAACTGTAGCTTGAAACAAGAATTGTAGCTTGAAACAAAAATTGTAGCTTGAAACAAGAATTGTAGCTTGAAACAAGAATTGTAGCTTGAAACAAAAATTGTAGTTTTAAACAAGAACTGTAGCTTGAAACAAGAATTGCAGCTTGAAACAAAAATTGTAGTTTGAAACAAAAACTGTAGCTCGAAACAAGAATTTTAGTTTTAAAAAGAACTGTAGCTTGAAACAAGAATTGTAGCTTGAAACAAGAATTGTAGCTTGAAACAAGAATTGTAGCTTGAAACAAAAATTGTAGTTTTAAACAAGAACTGTAGCTTGAAATAAGAATTGCAGCTTGAAACAAAAATTGTAGTTTGAAACAAGAACTGTAGCTTGACACAAAAATTTTAGTTTGAAACAAGAACTGTAGCTTGAAACAAGAATTGTAGTTTGAAACAAGAATTTTAGCTTGAAGCAAGAATTGTATATTCTCTATACAGAAACTTGAATTGATTTCTTGGGATTATCAACAGAAGAAAGAAGCCTACATGGTTAGAAAAATGAGTTTCCTACTCACTGAAATATCTGTCCTTTAGAATATGCTGATAATATACCTATGCCTGGACGAATTTTGCTTGAAAAAATTATTCTTTATACTCAAGGATGAATTCTATATTGAAGGGAATTAAATTTCTAGGCAAGAATTGTACCTTCAAGCAAGAATTGTGCCTTGAAGCAAAAATTGTACCTTGAAGCAAGAATTGTACCTTGAAGCAAGAATTGAACCTTGAGCAAGAATTGAACCTTGAAGCAAGAATTGAACCTTGAGCAAGAATTGAACCTTGAAGCAAGAATTGAACCTTGAAGCAAAAATTTTACCTTGAAGCAAGAATTGAACCTTCAAGCAAGAATTGAACCTTCAAGCAAGAATTGAACCTTGAAGCAAGAATTGTACCTTCAAGCAAGAACCTGGATCTCCCTATGGAGTCCTGACTAGAATCCTAAATGAGGACCAAAATATCGAAACTAATGACGACATCAGGCTTGTCGCCAATTTATTTCGAAAGGGTAATACTCTCCAAAATCGATAAGGCAGTTCGATGGGTTACAACATGCCGAAAATTCATTTTTTTCTTGGAACAGGGGAAGTCGGTCAGAATGGTTGGTCCTCATTTCAGGTAGGGGAGTCTGCAACCCAAAATCTGCTTCTCTCAAATCTAGCCTAAATTACCCTAGGAAAAAGGAACTTGGACAAAAAGAAAGGCGAAAAGAGGAGTTTAGCTTGTGCTTGTACGGCACTGCTTATTGATCCTCACCACCAAAGGTACGTGAGTATACATATACACCCCGACGTAGCACCACTTTACGCGAGTTGTGTAGCATTGTAACCACCACCACTGCACCATCAACACTCGTGTCATCCACCATCCGCCACTGTCGTCGTCGTCATCGTCACTGGCACCGACTTTTTGTGAGTGCTTTTTTCACCACTGCACCGAGCAACTAGGTTTCCACAAGACCCGCACAGGAATTAGCACAAAATGAAGAAAGAAGTTAGGACTGATAAAAATTTCTCTGGCAAGAAGCAGTAGTAGTAGCAGTAGTAATAGTAGTAGTATTAGTAGTAGCAGTAGTAGTAGTAGTAGTACTAGTAGTAGAAGAAGATATAAGGAGAAAGGAGCTGCGAAGTAGTCGGTCGATGCGGATCGGTTTTGCACTTTCTAAAATTTGTTATCCTCTTTGATATTCCTTAAACTTACGATGACCGAGTCGAAGGGATTGTGGCAGGCCAGGATTGCTACTGCTGGTACTTCCTGGAGCGCGAATTTTTCACTGGGCTGTCATCCCGAACGCCCCGAGATCTGCTCGGACGTGGAGGGCAGTCGGGGCTGCTGCTGCTGCTGCTTCTGGAGTCATGGGAGGGGTTGCAAGGGGTTGGTGGCGCTGGTTCTGGTGGCGACGTCGACCCGAGGAAGTGGGGGTAAAAACCACCCTGTGTGTGGAGTGGGGAGAGAGAGATACGCGCGCAGAAGGAAGAGGGGCTACCTTCGTGGTGCTAGATATGGGTCACTCTTGGATCGATGACGCTTGGTTCGCTTCTCGCGGGGGTGTAGCTCTCACAAAAGACCAATCAATACGCGTGGAGGCAATCTCCGATATCTCGCACCCTAGCCCCGCTGACTGCTGGTTCCTTTCTTCTTTCGTTTCCTGCTTTCTTTGGGTGTAGGTCTCTTTTCATGGTAGCAGAAGTCTAGTCGGGTGTTAGACAGTTTTTAATAGGGGTAGTATGGTTGGAGGAAAGAGGGACAAGTGGTTACTAGAACCGGAGAGGAATGCGGATGAAATCCCCGCAGGGCGCATCTGATCCAGGAGAGAATAGAGTGCAAGAAGGGTTTTTTCTTTTTTTTGGGAGATTGTTTGGTGATCTTTGGAATTAAGGGAAATGGATTTCGGAGTTGGTCTGAGAAGGGGGTTAGTTGCATCATTTATTGTCATCATTTGACAGAGGCTGAAGAAGAAATTTCGAGAAGGAATCAAGGTTTTTTATGGAGATTGACAATCTTTGGAATTGAGAATTGGAAAATTAAAATTAATTTCAGAGTCTAGTTTGAGAAGAGGACATCATTTATATAATTCATTATCATCAGCCTAAGAGGGATGATGAAGAGTTGCAAGAAAGAAATAAGAAAAAGGCGAGATTTTTTTGGAGATTCTTTGACAATCTTTGGAGTTAAGGGGAAATGGATTTCGGAGTTGGTCTGAGAAAAGGGTCAGTTGCATCATTTATTGTCATCATTTTACAGAGGCTGAAGAAGAAATTTCGAGAAGGAATCAAGATTTTTTGTGAAATTGAGTGGAACTGAGAATTGGAAAATTAAAATTAATTTCAGAGTCTAGTCTGAGAAGAGGACATTATTTATATAATTTATTATCATCAGCCTAAGAGGGATGATGAAGAGTTGCACGAAAGAAGGAAGAAGAAGGCGAGATTTTTTTGGAGATTGTTTGACAATTTTTGGAATTAAGGGGAAATGGCTTTCGGAGTTAGTCTGAAAAGGGGGTCAGTTTCATCTTTTATTGTCATCATACGATTGTATGGATCCTAAAAGGATGAAATACAAGAAAATAAGGTTTTTTGCGGAGATTGACAATCTTTGAAATTAAGAAGTGGAAAATGAATGAAAATTAATTTCAGAGTCTAGTCTGAGACGAGGGCATCATTTATTATCATTATTTATTATCATCAGCCTAAGAAGGATGATAAAGAATTTCAAAAAGGAAGGAAGAAATAGGTGACAAGGAAATTTTTTTGTAGATTGTTTGACAATCTTCTGAATTAAGGGAAAATGGATTGCATAATTAGTGAGAAGAGGGTTTATTGAGATATTTATTGAGATCATCCTACAAGTATGCAATACAAGGGAGAAAGGTTTTTTGGTGAAGATTAACAATCTTTGGAATTAAGAATTGGAAAATGAAAATTAAGTTCAGAGTCTAGCCTGAGAAGAGGTCACCATTTATAATTATCATTTATTGTCATCAGCCCATAAGAAGGATGAAAAAGAATTGCAAGAAGGCAAGAAGAAAATGGCAAAAAGGAAATTTTTTTGGAAACTGACAATTTTTGGAATTAAGGGAAAATAGATTTGGGATTTCTTAATCTTTCTGGAACTTATTCCTTGTTCACCCCCTCCCTGCACTTGACACGTTTCCTAAAAATTAACTAATTCCAAAACTGAAAGATTTTAACCGGAAATAATTTCGTTCGAGTGGGAAAATAATGTAAAAGAGATTTCATCCCTCTAAATCTCCCGAATCCTTCGTTTCTATCTACTAAAGGAAAAATTCCTATGGAGTACCCAAATTCTCAGACCAATGCAAAATAATCGCTTTGGAAAAATTACAACAACACCGTAATCGTTCCAGAATTCAACCTTATTTTTTCATCCTTATTAAAAAATGTCCTTTATGATAAATAAATTCCGTAACCAAAAATTTGCAGTAGACAATTATCGTGTTGGTCAGAAGAAAATATCTCCTTTTTTGGAAACCACCCTTTCTGCAACCATTTTTCTAAAAGAATTTTCCGCATCAGAATAAATTAAATTGCAATACCAAAAATGTTTCAAGGAAAAATTATTTTTTTTAGACCTTCGGGAACTTTTGCACGAAATGGGATTAAAAATTCTCATAAAATATTCACGTATGATACTAAATTTTTTTCAAAGGAAAGTAATTTTAGTTGCTTAAAAAGCAAGCAGAAAAACGTTTGAATCTCGAACCATATTCTGGAACCTAATATAAATTCATTTTAATTTTATTTTAAGTTTATTTCTTATATTATTTATTATTTCTTTTTTTCTTCTTAAAATATGAATACCATTTTTGTGCCGGTTGAAGCAAAAATTTCCATACAAGAAATACAACTGATTCTGAGAAAAATATAATACATACAGTTGAGCGGAACGTAGTAGTTACGGAATGTAATGGTCAGACAGAAAGCAGACGAATGCTTTACCTACTAGAATAGCATCATTTTTCTCAGAAACTGGAGAAGAAATAAAAAAGTGGAATAAAGCAAGATTTTACTTTTTGATTTATTCATGAATTCTGTTATTTGAGTTATGATGCACCTTCTTTTTTGCATATTACTACTTCTGATTGAATATTTTTGTCTGGTCTTTAGGGAAAAATGTTCTTCTTCGATATGAACAAACTGCTTTACAGTTTACTTTCTACATTCAACTTCAAAAAATTTTTTAATCTGATATTTTTGTGTAATATTTTATATAATTATTAAATATTAAATTACTCACTCTTTTAGAAGTCTTCTAATGATGAAGATTTATTCTGCTCGCAGATTAAGGTTGCAATAATGCTCATCTCAAAATGTTCATATCTGAATCATGAAAAAAATACAATTAGAATTAATTCCATTAGTGAATAAAGTGAATTAGAAAAATAAAAGTAAAAATAAAATAAAAATAAAATAAAAAATAAAGTAAAACAGAAATTAGAATTAAGCCAGAGATCAAAATTATATATTATTTACAATTTATTTTAAATCGTTGGATTAAAAATATTATAAAACCTAAAGTTTAGAAAATAATAACAGTGAGAATACAAGTGTCCCCATAATGTATATGTAAAATGTATTTATTTTGGGCACTGATTAAAGTACGATAGTGCAGAGTAATGTCCATCTACAGTGATAATAATATCCTAGAAACTCTAACCCTTGGGTGATCTTGTTGAATTTGTACTCTTATTTAGGAGAGCAGAACAATATTTCTCATTTTGGACTAGAAATGTCATCAAAAAGGTCAACAGAAACCCAAAATAGAATGTTTTCAAGAGAAAAAAATTTCTTAGATCCAAATAAATGCAGTTCTTTTGTTTAACTTCTTTTTAATAAGGAAATCTTTTCACTTCAATTAAATTTAAATATATTCATCTGAATTCAAGTGAATTGATGTGGAATTCAAGTCACTTAGAGAATTCAAATGTAAATTCAAAAATCAACTGAATTTATAAGTGAATCAAATATAAATTCAATTTAATTGAGTACGAATTCAATTAAATAAGAATTCAAATTAACGTAAAATTAAGCTTTGTCATGTATTCAGGCCTGTTATACCATAAACCTTAATTTACACACCTAAATAATTATTCTTTTAATTTCTTTTGTAACTCAAAACTTTAAAATAACTCTTTTACCCTGATTTTCTGAAACAGTTTTTATTTTATTTTCTTTTTAAGGAAGTTCTTATAGCGTACACTAACTAAACATTATAAATCTTTCTAACTAACATAATTAGGTATATAAACCGATTTTTTCCACCCTCGTAAACTTTTGGGGAGGTTTAAATTAAATGAGTTGCATTTTGACATTTAAAAAACGTGTGGGTAGTGAGATTCTTAAAAGCTAGCAGCTCTCTGGGTACAATATTAGGTTGCAGTATAATGCAGTATAATATATGAGAACGTATAATATCGTTTTGCTCGAGGACAGCCTACACAGAAAACCGTTAGCGTGAATTTTGTTGCACCTGAACAATTATTGAATTTTACATTGCGATGGTATTTCTTTTTGTTTCTCTGTTTTACCTATCACGTATGAGGAATAACGAATAAACGAACTTATTCAAATGCATTCTGAAAAAAAAGGTAGCCAATTTTCCAGCGCATCAGCGACATGATGAATTCATTTTTTGAGTACGTTTTTCTTACCCAAAAGAACAATCACTATTCTTCCAGTAATTAAAAAAAACTCAAAACAATTGATTTTGCTTAAACTAGACGTGGCTGAACGTTGTCTGTCTTTTTTTATCAGAATAAATTTATCATACGTTTTATTCGCTTATTGAGTGCGAATAGAAATGGGGATATCATTAGGGTGCTATTGAATAAATAAATCATGCTGAAAACAGACAGGGATCATTTTTTTATTCCAGCAGATTTTCAACACTATAAAAATCAGACCAAACATGCCAAATTAAATCATTACCGAACTAAATTATTTTTATGAATAACCTAGGAATGTCGAGTCAGAAGCCTAGTGTGCTGTAGCAGAAACCACAGTGCGAAGCGCGAAAATATGAATTGTTTTTCGGAAAATTTCAATTAGTAGTGAAAAATTTTTAACCTTAAGGATATGACACTTAAATTTAGAAAAATAATTACGCAATAATTATGATTATTGAATAATTTTCAGCATAGAATAATAATCAAAACTAATTCTTACAAACTGGATACTGAAAAAATGGTTGGGCCAACCGTTTAATTTGTAAAAAATATGCCTCTGCTATTTTATTACTTGGGACAACTAATAAGTTGTCTAAAAGAAAAAAACTAAGAAAGAAAGAAACTAAAAGTTTCTTCAACTAATAAGATATGCGAAGAAAAATAGTTGCTTTTTTACAGAAATGAAAACAGGATACGTTTTTCTGTAATTTTTCTGAAAATATCAGTAAACACAACAGGATTGTTGTGCTTTCACCAATTCTCATTAAAATATCAGTAAACCACCAGGATTGTTGTGATCTCACAAATTCTCTTGAATTTCGCTAAAAATCGGTAAATTCAACAGATTTTATTTTAGTCACGGCATCTAATAAAATGGATGTCCCAACTCAGGGTAGCCACAAAATTCAATTTTTCAATTTCCCTGACATTTCCCTGACTTTCAGACAAATTTCCCTGACAGAAAATGATTAAAAATGTAACATCTTTCAATTCCTTAAAATTCCACTACAATATTTAAAATCCCATAAAATCGCTTAAAATCTCATAAATTGTTTAAAATCTATTAAATTCCATGAAATCCTTTAAAATTTCACACAATCTTTTAAAAATCAGAAATAACTTCTGAAATTTTTTAAAATTTCATGAGGAATATTCAAATTCCTTAAAATCATTTTAAAAATGTCAAAATTTCCTTAAATTTTTACAAGCTTCTTAAAATCCTTTACAATTACACGAAAAATTTTAAAATCCCTTAAAATGCGTAAAGATCTCTTAAAATTTTTGAAAACCTCTTGAAATTCCTTGAAATTCCAGAAAATCTTTTGAAAATCATAAAAATCTCGTTAAATCCTTTAAAAATCCATGAGGAACATTAAAATCCCTTAAAATCACTTTTAAAAAATCAAAATTTCTTAAAATTCTTACAAGCTTTTTAAAATTTTTTGAAATTCCACAAGGGACCTTTAAATTCATTATTAAAATGCTTTGAATTCCCTAAACTTTCTTAAAAATCTCTTAAAATTTCCTCAAATCCTTTAAAATTCCACGAAATAGTTCAAATATCATAAAAATCTCTTGTAATCCCTTTAAATTCTTAGAAACCTCTTAAAATCCCTATAAATTATTGAAAATCTCTTGAAATCATTAAAAACCCAGAGAATCTCAAAGAATACTTGGAAATTCTTTATAATCCTTCAAAATTCTTGGAAAGCTTCTAAAATCTGTTAAATAAACTGTAAAAGCTATATATTTAATAATACAAAAATAACATAGCATAAATGTCAATTTTAGATTTTCTCTCACAGTTACTCGCATTTCCCTGACATTTCCCTGATTTCCCTGACAAATTTTTTTCTCCTGACATTTCTCCGACTTCCTTGACTTCCCTGACATGTGGCCACCCTGCAACTATATTAAAATTACAAAGGCATATTTTACAAACTAAATGCTTGGTCAAAAAATGTCAAGCTTTAATTACCGAAAGAAGTTTATACATAAATCTGTAAAAAAATAATACTTTTAAATTGAGAAATGCATAGTTAGATTCTTTAAAGTAATTCAAAGGTGAACTTAGTTAAAAAATTACTTAGTTTACCTTATTAGGAAAATCTGTTAATTTAGGATTAGATTAAATCTTTTCTGTACTCTCTCAATCTGAATTAGTCATTCTTGACTAATAAAATAGCGCCGATTCGTTCACCAAATGATTGAGTAACCATATTCACTAATTTTTAGTCAATAATGACAAATTCACAGTGAAATACTTACTAATTCACTTTAGATACAGTACTGAATTTGACTCCAGTAGTGAATTTTTCTACTAATTGAATAATTAGTTGGAATTTGACTGTGAATTAGTCCGTATAGACTAAAAATTAGAAAAAATGGTTACTAAATCATTTGGTGAAAGATTCGGCGCTATTTCATTAGTTAAAAGTGACTAATTCAGATTCAGAGAGATATGAATCGGTTGATTCTTGAACGAATAAAGACTATAAATTACAAATCTACGTAAGTGGGTGTATAAGTCGATACTCTCTAAATCTGAATTAGTAGTTTTCTATTAATAGAATACATAGTACTAAATCGTTTACTAATTGTTTCAGTAAGCATTTCTACTAATTAATGGTAGAAAACTACTAATTAATGGTAGAAAACTACTAATTCATAGTAGAAAAATCGGTAAATTCAACAGATTTTATTTTAGTCACTGTATCTAATAAAATGGATGTCCCAACTGTATTAAAATTACAAAGACATATTTCACAAACTAAACGGTTGGCCCAAAAATGTCAAGCTTTAATTACCGAAAAAAGTTTATATATAAATCTGTAAAAAAATAATACTTTTAAATTGAGAAATGCACGGTTAGATTCTTTAAAGTAATTCAAAGGTGAACTAAGTTAAAAAATTACTTAGTTTACCTTACTAGGAAAATCTGTTAATTTAGGATTAGACTAAATTTTTTCTGTGCTCTCTCAATCTGAATTAGTCATTCTTTACTAATGAAATAGCGCCGATTCGTTCAACAAATGATTAAGTGACCATTTTCACTAATTTTTAGGCAATAATGATTAATTCACAGCGAAATACTTACTAATTCACTTTAGTTACAGTACTGAATTTGACTCAGTGTAGTGAATTTTTCTACTAATTGAATAATTAGTTGTAATTTGACTGTGGATTAGTTCGTATAGACTAAAAATTAGTAAAAATGGCTACTAAATCATTTGGTGAAAGTTTTGGCGCTATTTTCATTAGTTAGGTGTGACTAATTAAAATTTAGAGAGATATAATCGGTTGATTTTTAAACGAATAAAGACTACACATTACAAATCTACGTAAGTGGGCGTATAAGTCGATACTCTCTAAATCTGAATTAGTAATTTTCTACTAATAAAATACATAGTACTAAATCGTTTACTAATTGCTTCAGTAAGCATTTCTACTAATTAATGGTAGAAAACTACTAATTCATAGTAGAAAACTACTAATTCACTTCGTAAGGCTTACTAAATAAATTAGTAACCCTTACCACGTGAATTAGAAGATTTCTACCATTAATTAGTATTTTTCTACTAAAAATTAATAGAAATGCTTATTAAAGCAATTGGTAAACGATTCGGAACTATTTCATTAGTAGAAAACTACTAATTCAGATTTAGAGAGTTGAATTTCGGTAATAATCGGTAAATTCAACAGATTTTACTTTAGTCACTGTATCTAATAAAATGGATGTCCCAACTGTATTAAAATTACAAAGACATATTTCACAAACTAAATGGTTGGCCCAAAAATGTCAAGCTTTAATTACCGAAAGAAGTTTATGTATAAATCTGTAAAAAAATAATACTTTTAAATTGAGAAATGCACGGTTAGATTCTTTAAAGTAATTCAAAGGTGAACTAAGTTAAAAAATTACTTAGTTTACCTTACTAGGAAAATCTGTTAATTTAGGATTAGACTAAATCCTTTCTGTACTCTCTCAATCTGAATTAGTCATTCTTGACTAATGAAATAGCGCCGATTCGTTCACCAAATGATTTAGTAACCATTTTCACTAATTTTTAGTCAATAATGACTAATTCCAGTGAATACTCCAGTAGTGAATTTTTCTACTAATTGAATAATTAGTTGTGATTTGACTGTGAATTAATCCGCATAGACTAAAAATTAGAAAAAATGGTTACTTAATTATTTGGTGAAAAATTCGGCGCTATTTCATTAGTTAGATGTGACTAATTCAGATTTAGAGAGATATAAATCGCTTGATTTTTAAACGAATAAAGACTATACATTACAAATCTACGTAAGTGGGTATATAAGTCGATACTCTCTAAATCTGAATTAGTAGTTTTCTACTAATAAAAAACATAGTACTAAATCGTTTACTAATTGCTTTAGTAAGCATTTCTACTAATTAATGGTAGAAAACTACTAATTAATGGTAGAAAACTACTAATTCATAGTAGAAAACTACTAATTCACTTAGTAAGGCTTACTAAATAAATTAGTAACCCTTACCACGTGAATTAGTAGATTTCTACCATTAATTAGTAGTTTTCTACTAAAAATTAGTAGAAATTCTTATTAAAGCATTTCGGCACTATTTCATTATCGGTAATGAATTTCATTATCGGTAAACGATTCGGCAGTATTTCATTAAGAGAAAACTACTAATTCAGATTTAGAGGGTATACTTTTCAACCCCCATAAGCTTTTGAGGCGCTTAAAAACATATGCATAGTATTTTCATAATTAAAAAATGTGTGGGTAGTGAGATTTCCAAAAGCTAGTGAGTTATGAGTTATGATGCAGTATTAGGTTTCAGTTTGAAAATGCATCGCAGCATTTTACTCGCGGCCGGCTTAGGTACCTACAACCTATATTGAGTGCAAAAATGACGGCGCAGTCGCGACGCCGTAATGTTCTCTAGGACGAGGTGACGTCATGCATTTTAGCCGTAGGTGGTACGCGCTTATCAATGAACGTACGACGCCCCTGGCGCGAATTTATTCTCCGCCCGAAAACACCCTCCAGCCCATACCACCCTTGCATCAGGCCGGCATTGCTCGAGGCCGATCGGAGTATACCCTTTGTTATACCCGTACCTGACCTCAGTTATAGGCTCAGATCGTTTGTCATCCGCAATCGATTAAATGCACTTTCTGTTCGACCATATCGCGAAAATGAGCCGATTAACATTTCCATTCCCTTTTATGCCCATTCAATGCAGGTTAGGTGCATTCCGTACACGATATAAAAGAACAGTCAGATTTCACGGTTATTAGGACGCACAGTGGCTCAGAATTGGATTTTTGCGGACAAATTAGTTTGCAGGTCAAAACTTGTTTCCGATTTAGACGTTTTTTTCAAATTGAAGCTGAATAAATTCCCCAGTGAACCCTCGAGGCCGATTTCTGTTTTTGTGTTTTTGAAAAATTCTAGGTCAACAAAAGTAGAAAAAAATGTTGTTTTCAGAAAAATCATTATTTTAACCAGAAAAAAATGATTTGTGTAAACTGAATATAAACTAAAATCAATTCATTCACAATTAAAGTACGTAAATAATCGATTTGATGAGTAACCTAATTGCTATAAATAATTTTATAAACAATTTTACATTTTACTCACAATTTTACAATTTTACACATTTACAATGTATAAAATTGACCATTTTAGGACGGGAAAAAATTTTCTTCACTATAGTTGCTGAAATTTATTACGAAAGTGTCTAGAAATAAAACATTGACAAAAATGAAGAATTGCTAATTTTTTAAACATTTTTTCATATACCTACTTGAATTTGTCATTTTCTAGTAGAAAAAGCACCACAAATTACTGAGATTTGTTACAAAAGTGTCAGCTGGAAACAAAAAATTGTCAAAAATTAAGAATTGTTATTGTTATAAACAAATGTTTAAAAAAAATACTCGAAATTGACATTTTTAAACGGATAAAAGTATCTAGTGGCTTAAAATTACTAAGATTTGTCCAAAATTAAGAATTTTTATTGTTATTAACAAATGTTAGAAATAAATGCTCAAATTTGACATTTTTAAGCAGAAAAAAAGTATTTTCTGGCTTAAAATTACTGCAGTTCGTTATGAAAGTGTCAGTAACAACATATTGACAGAAATTAGGAATTTTTATTGTCATAAACAAATTCATAAGTAAACTTTTAATTTTCATACTGTTCTTTAAGATCAGCGTATTCTTCTCTGATCAATCCTGAGTGAAATTTTTCTGATTTATTTTCAACTATAAAAATGAATCGACAATAAAATATTTTCTTTGCTAATAAAAACTGCATTTGTTCATGATATTTTGTACAATAATTTGTTTTGTCATTAAACAAAACAGATCGTAATAGATATCGAAAATAAAGAACGCTTTCATAACGAACTGCAGTCATTTTAAGTCAGGAAATTATTTTTGTGCTTGAAAATGTTAAATTTGAGTATTTGTTTATAAAATTAGTTTATAACAATAAAAATTCTTAATTTTTGACAATGTTGTATTACTGGCTGACACTTTTTTAACAAATCTCAGTAATTTTGAGTGAGAAAATATATTTTTTCTATTTAAAAATGACAAGTTCGAGTATGTGTTTATAAAGTTTGTTTATAACAATAACAATTCTAAATTTTTGATAATTTTTTGTTACTACCTGAAACTTTCATAACAAATCTCAGTAATTTTAAGTCAGAAAATACTTTTTTTCTGACTGAAAATGTCAGATTTGATTATTTGTTTATAACAATACAAATTCTTAATTTTTGTCAATGTTTTTTTACTAGCTGAACTTCCATAACAAATTTCAGTAGCTTTGAGCGAGAAAATACTTTTTGTCTACTTGAAAATGACAAATTCGAGTATATGTTTATAAAATTTTGTTATAACAATAAAAATTCTTAATTTTTGTCAATGTTTTGTTCCTAGATGACGCTTTCATAATAAATTTCAGCAATTATAGCGAAGAAAAATTTTTCCCGTTCTAAAATGGCACATTAGAGTAATTGTTTATAAAATTTGTGTATAACAATTAAGTTACTCATAAAATCAATTATTTACGTACTTTAATTGCAAATGCATTGATTTTACTTCATATTCAGTTTACACAAATAATTTTTTCCTGGTTAAAATAATGATTTTTCTGAAAACGACATTTTTTCCACTTTTGTTGTTTACATAGAATTTTTTAAAAACACAAAATCAAAAGTCGGTCTCGAAGGGCCACTGGAGAATTTATTCAGCTTCAATTTGAAAAAAAGAACGTCTAAATCGGAAACAAATTTTGACCTGTAAACTGATTTTTCCGCAAAAATCCAATTTTAAACCACTGTGGGACCAGACGTCCAATACTCAGACTTAAAAAAAATAAGACTTTGGAAGAAAATTTTATAGTAAATTTTATATTTTTTAAAATTTTTTATTTACTGTCATCAAGAAAACGATTTTTCAGGATTAATACTTTATAAACAATATGCAATATGGATTTCGTCTTAAGGGATCATACCACTTTAAACGCACGAAAAAAAGGCTATTTTTGGGAATTTGTCAAGCTACTTCTATTATAATATATATATAGAAGTAATTCTTTTTGGGCTCCATTAATACACTCTTAAAATGTGTAAAAATTTTTTTAAAATGATTTTACATAGTTCTTTTACACAAAAAAGCGAGGCGAACTCGAATAATACGTGTGTCCACGGCGTTATTGGTTTTTTTTTTTTTGTGAAGGATTACCTAAAACACAAAAACCAAAAAGAAATACTCAATAAGAGTGCGTGTATGGCCGGAACTAGAATAAAGTCAAAATATTCATTTTTACTATTTTGTTGGCCTGAAAAACCAAAAAAAAAACCTTATTTTTCGATTTTTTTTAAACATCCGCCATTTTTTTAATTTTGCATAAAAATTAATAATTCTAGTTCGGCCACTCTTACTGAGTCTCAATCTTTTTGGTTTTTGCGTTTTAGGTAATCCTTCACAAAAAAAACACCAAAACGCTGTGAACGCACCTATTATATTCGAGATACTATGTTCCCCTCGCTTTTTTGTATTAAAAAAACTATGTAAAATCAATTTAAAAAAATTTTTTCACACATTTTAAGAGTTTATTAATGGAGGCCAAAAAGAATTACATCAATATATAATAGAAATAGCTTGAAAAAATCGCAAAAATAACCTTTTTCTCAAGATATCCAAAAATGTCTGGCTGGTGAGACGGAGCCTGACTTCTTTCTATGTCTTGAAGACGAAAAATTATGACTTTACACGATTTATGACTGTCAAACCCCAAGCTTGACCCTCATTAAACCTAAGGACACTGATCTCTTTTTACAATGCATAAAATTATTTATATTAATACAGATCATTATTATGCTTATATTTTATGCATTCGTCTTTTGTTTCTTCCTTAATATTGATATAGTATATCCTGTGATGGTGAATCTGAAAATGTTAGGGTAAGAGAACCAATTCTTGGCACCTTAGCCCAATTATTGACATGCCAAAAACTGAAGTGAATTTATTTAATTTTGGATCAATATTTGATTGCAGGAGATAACTATTATATGCATTATGCGTAAAAATGATGGTAGAATTAAATTAATTAAAGCAAAACAAGCTAAATCTATTATCTAATAAATTAAAGAAAGGTGACAACAATTGGGGGATGCCAAAAATTGGTGCTCTTACCCTATCCGGTTTTACGTATTTCTTACGGTTTATGAGATGCATTAAAAAAATCATTTTATATTTTTTTAAACAAATTTTAGATGTCTGGAATCTTCAAAATTCCTGGATTCGTAACTTTTAATTTTCATAGCGCTGATTCCATACTACAAAAATTTTTATTTATAAAATTCTGGTCTCTGGTTTATTAGAGAGTTAGGAGAAGGATCCGGCAACTGACCCTGGTAGCAGGTCAGTGATGCGTGGTCAGGTCAGAGGATTAAAAAATAAAAATATCTTCAATTTTGAAATTTACGATTTGGAAATTAAATTTTCATAATCTATGAGATTTAATGATTACAAATATCTAAAATTTTCTTGATAATATTAAAAAATGGATGAGTTATTAAATACAGATAATTGATATTTGTGGGTCCTTGAGCCAAGACATGGAAGCAGGGTTCATCTCTCAAGACGGATTTCAAAAAGGAGGGAGATTTTATTATAGTCAATTTTTTCGGCAAATATTGTTGTAAAGTATAATTTAAAAATATCAACCCTTAGATTCCTACGTTCAAAATTTTTTTTTCTAAGGAGAAAGTCTAAATTGGCTTCGAAACATGTCGGAGCCCTGTTAGTATAGTTTAATGTTCCTATATCTGTGGAGCCCTATTATTACAATAATTTTACTATCCTACACCTGCCTCTAATGAGCCAAAAATTGGATTTTAGGAAATTATCAGTTTATGCGGATCTTTCTGTGTAAAGTTTGTTCTTTACTCAATTTGATTTGTGAGAAGTGGAATTTCTTTTATCTGCGCAGGAATATTTTTACTCGGGGTGCTAGAAATTTCTTGAAATCAATCACTTTTCAATTACTGGGATTGAAAATTCATTTACTGTGGTTTTGAAAATTCTTTTACTTTTGGTTGAAAATTCTTTTACTTTTGGTTGAAAATTCAATTACTTCTGGTTGAAAATTCAATTACTTTTTGTTGAAAATTGATTTAGTTACGGTAATTGTATAAGACTTCAACTAAAGTAATTTAAATTTTTTCTAACATTGTTGTCAGAAAATTCTTGAAATTTCACCCACTTTTTATTACCTGATGATTGAAATTTCACTTAGTGTGTTTGAAAATTTATTTACTTTTGGTTGAAAATTCATATCTTTAATCAAATCATTAATATCTATCTATTTATCTCAATAATGTAAATTTAAGCAGTAGATTGAAGTTTTCATCCCTTTAAAATTAGTCTTTGCTTAGATGTAAATCCTTGTTATCTTTTTAATCTTTCAATTGAAATTGCAAATATGTATATTTAATATTTTGGAATTTTGCATTTTCATATTTAATAAATTTTTTTAAAAGAAGCATTCTAAAGAAAAATAAACAATGAATCTCCTACGCAGGTGAAGACAAATATCACGAAACAGTACGATATACATCGGGTTGCCCATAGGGCTTTTCAGAAACTCAAGGACGCGTGGGCAACCCAACCCGATTTACTGTTGCGTGACATTCTCCTCACTGTATTACGTAACATGAAAAATTGTGAAAGATAATAAATATCAAAGTAATAAAATATCAAAAAATAATAATAAAAAAATCAAAAATAAATATTAAAAAAACATCAAAGTAAAAAATTTATTTCAATATATACAATCTAATAACTCAATTTCAAAATCCGGTTAAATTCTTTGAAGTAAATTTTTTTTTTTCTTTTTCGAATCACTATTTCAAATTCTTATAAATTAATATTCTCCCTAATCTGATTATTTTAATGAGGTAAGTGTTACAATTAATTCGAGTGCACTCCATCAAGCTGATATGTGGAGAAGCGGATTGAGCATGTTTGATCTGCTCGATTCGCTTTCAATCTTCATTCAATTAATTCTTACTGTACAAGTTCGTTTAAGTCGAATGAAATTTCCTCTCAACTTACAGTTCTATCAACTCTTCCCTTTATCTCTTGAGTTAAATTTTTATTTGAAAAATCAATAAAAATTACCTTCATTAAATTTATGGTACAAACTTATTCACATGGTTTTCAAATATTTTAATTTGTATTCAATAAAAAATATATATTAAAAATTAATATCGATATTATTAATACAATAATTAAATTAAATTATATATTAAAATAGACAAAATTCA
The DNA here is from genome assembly GCA_037177015.1 of Euceroptres primus. Lineage (NCBI taxonomy): Eukaryota > Metazoa > Arthropoda > Insecta > Hymenoptera > Figitidae > Euceroptres > Euceroptres primus. The sequence continues at coordinate 2,793,180 of JBAGKK010000343.1, read as the reverse complement.
TGGAAATTTTTTAATACAATTTGTGAATAATTCTTAAGAATTTTACTACCAATTTTTTTGTGTAGAAAAGGCTTTAAATTTATTTTTAGTAATTTAATGATATATTTAAGTTTTATACATAAGATTTAAAATTGTGTGAATTCTTCGGAATATGATTTTTATTTTATTATAGACATAGACATAGATAAAATTCTCGAAGCCTTTCTCTTTATTGTGAAGAAAGGAATTATGTTTGGCAACTTCTTCAAAGATTGAATGCAAACATTTGGAAAAATGTTTGCATTTTTCCAAATTAAAAAATTGATGAAGGTATTGGCTGTAAAAGAATTTGGTTAAAAATTTGTTTAAACGGAATAAACGATTCTGTCCTGTTTAACTAAATTTTGGTCCAATGGACAAAATTGTTCGGTAAAATTAACCACGTCTAACCAAATAAACAATTTGATTAAATGACATGTTTTTTTTTTTGAGTGGTAAGAAATTTCATAAGATTTGAAGAAATGTGCATATTTGAAATATATTACTTTTAGACTTTTATTACTTACTTTATTACTTTTATTACTCTTAGGCTTTTATTACTTACTTTATTACTTTTATTACTTTTTATTACTCCACAGACTTTCCCCTTTACTTTTTGCCACTTAACATTTCCTGATCACCAGCATACTTACTCGCAGTTTCTATATTACGTAAAAGACCGGCACACACGTGGGCTAAAAAAATCCCAGCCGGTTTACCTCAATATTAGGAGAAATTATCTCTTCTTTTTGTAATTCCAACTGAGAATAATATGTTTGTTACATCAAAGAATTTTCTTTTCTATTTTTTTAAATTTAATTCGGGAGCAATAAATTGCCTACGAAAACGATTTGTTTGATTTAAATAACAAAATTTGTTTGAATGCACTTTTTTGATTTAAATAATTTTTTTATTTGAATTTAACAAAGTTTGTTTCAAACAAGTCCTTAGTTTAAAGTAAATATAACATAACATTGATAAATAATTGGTCAAAAAATGGTTTGTTTATTTTGAAACAAAACCCCTAAAAATGAAAATGTTCGTTTTTATTTATTGTATTTAGAGGTGTCCTTTAATTTTTAAAGGTAATTCTGAAAAAAATATTTTTCAAATCTGATTTGCTAGTCTTTCAGAAATATTATTCTTGTGGCAAAAATAAAGTTGAGGTAAAGTCAAGCGAATTTGAATCTTTCAGAAAGAGACCTTATCTAAACCACTGAAGTTGAATCCGTAAGGATTCATGAATACTTCACAGCAGCACGAACACACAAAAAAGATTTAGACACTTTCCATTTAATTTTCAAATACATTATTCTAAAAATTCATTTAATATATTATATATAATAATAATTATCTGAACTGAGAAACAATTTGTTCGACTCAATAAAAAATGGTTCATAGAAAAAAATGTACATGATTTAAATAAATATTTATTTGAAGCAGTAAACAAATTTTGTTTGAAACAAATAAAATTTAATTAAACGAAATAAATTTTTTGCCTAAAATAAATTTGTCTATTTGTTTGTTTGGCCGTAATACAAAGTAAGTAATTGAATCTTTTAAAATTGGAGGAAAAATTTAAATATTCTCAAATTCCTATACTCATTCTGAAAATTCGATAAGAAATTGACTTCAATCAATACAGATTTTTGTACAAAAAGAATTTATAAGATTTTTGAATTACGTAAATTTTATTTTGCTTTGCTGAAAGTTTACAAAGACGGGAATGCAAACGAGAAGAGTACTCATCGCAAACTTTTCTGCGTGCCAGTATGTCAGTGCTTGTTCTGTTGTCAACACTTTATATTTACGTTTCTTGTAGAAAGCTAGTTTAAAATTTTGATTTAAAAATTTTTTACCCTCTATGTAATGAGCTTGAATTACTACTTGAGTGACTGGTTTGTTTTAGAAAAAATGATGTCACATTTACATTTGAATGCAGAAAAAATTTTACGAGCTGTACTTTGAACTGCAGTTCTTAAAAGGTATACTACAAATTTCAATTAATAAAAGGAATTACAAAAAAAAAGATCCACAAACACTTTTATATTTTCTAGCCAGTGCACAAGAAAATGAATAACTAAAATGGAGAACTTTCTTCAGATAAGGGTTGAATATTTTTAATAATCGGTATATTCACAATAATTCAATTCATCCAAAAAATATTTTCAATTAGGAATAAATTATTATTACTGGAAAATTCATACAAATATTATTTAATAAGTTTCTCGAAAAAAATGTTATTTTAAAATGTTTAAAAAGCACCTTTTCACATGTGAAATGCAGAGTAAAAGTATTTCTGATGCCCCAGCTATAAAATTCTATCAGACTTTATCCTGCATTTTTATTAGTAGTGAAGGTTGCGACTTTTACGGGCTTATGATTTTACAGTTTTTCATATCGTTTTTCTTTCCTAAATCTGATTGCCTTCCAATATTAGTTTGTCGATTCGAGAAACGTTTTTTCTGGAAATAAAATTTTATTTTGTAGTCGAGCAATCAGAAAAGTGAACTTTGAACCTTTTTATACAAATGCTCATTGGCACGCAACAGCAATTATTATCATTGAAATGGAAATTTATAGGTCGCTAACAAAGGTGACAATTCTCATTGAGTCAAATGTAGTCATTATATTGTACAAAATGTCAGTCGATGACGTCCATAATTTTCATAATGAATTAAACCTCAAATTATCGAATGAGAAGTCTCATTTTATGGAAAATTTTTTTTATATTTTTCTTACCACTTATATCTTTCTTATCTCTCTATTTAAATAACTTTCCAACAATATTTCAATTTGATATATTTTAAAATAATTTTTGTAATTATTTTGTAATTAAATAAAATAATTTTTTAATTATTTTGTAATTAAATAAAATAATTTTTTCATTATTTTGTAATTAAATAAAATAATTTTTTCATTATTTTGTAATTAAATAAAATAATTTTTTAATTATTTTGCAATTAAATAAAATATTTTTTGTAATATTTTATTTTGTATTTATAATATTTTGTATTTTGTAATTAATTAAAATATTTTTTGTAATTATTTTGTAATTAAATAAAATATTTTTTGTAATTTGTAACCATTTGTAGAGAATGAAATAATTTGAACTTAAATATAATCTTCATTTCAAAGTAAACAAGTTTTTCCAGACAATTTCCATGTTTAGTAGAGATCTCTAAAATAGAGAATATTTACATAATTTAAAACCGTAAAGAGACTGTTGTATAAATATTTACATGAAAATGAAAAGCATTTACTGCCAAAGTAATATTTGCAAATACATATTTATACATGGTGCTTTTTTCATTTATAGAGCAATTTTTTCTACGAATTAATAACTTAATAGAAGATGTATTCATTTTATTCAAATTATTATTTTTTTGTTTGTTTTAATTTTAATTTAATTTGATTCCACCAAATAGGATTTAAGAAGGGGGTACTTTGTATATTCTCTGTTCTACAAACACACATACGTTTGAATATGTATACATATAAAAGAACTTACGTTCACTTCACAAGCGTTTCGCTTATACTCTAAAGAAACCGCAGGTCAGTCTTTCGTAACTGCTTCTCCGGTGATATCATGGCACTCTGCAAAGTGCCTGTGGTAAAGCTTTAAGAAATCTCAATAGTGCAAAGTGTCATCTCAATTCCACACTCGGAATATTTTATGTAAAAAAATATTTTAATATTTAAAAAATTATTATAAAAGAGTGAATCTTTATTCAACAAAAGGATCATTTCAATATGTTAATTGAATCACAGATATTTTCAATTAATAGTCATTGAAATTTTCAATTATGAAAAGTTTGCAATAACAAGAATTTTATGGTAGGCTAAAAAAATAAATTGTGAAAAATAAAATAAAACTTTTAAAAAATATGAAAATGATTTGGTTAGATAATTAACCATTAACATTGCAGTTTATATATGGTAAGTGTTTGTTTTAGAAGAAATCTTTGAATATTATAAATAAAAATTTCCAGTAAAAAAAATTAATAAATGAAAGAAAAAAAATTATTAAACATAAAAGTGTGAATATGCATTTTTTGGTAAAAGTTTCTAATTTGTTTTTTTAATGATTAATATATTTAGATTAAAAATAGAATTTGTGATTAGAAACTCTAAAGAAAAAAAAAACATTTTGAATCATAAGGATAATAAATCATAAGTAAAATAAAAAATTATAAATTTTATAAATTATTCTTTATAAATTATAAATAAAGAGTAAATTAGGAAAATAAAAATTATTGTCTTAGAGCCAATTTTATCAAATTGTTTGAGGTAAACACAGTTTACAGGGAAGTAAATTGATGAACAATAACCTGTTCTTGTGTTAGGATGTTGATTAGTTTGTGCGGACTGCTAACGAACAGATAAACCTAATCAATTGCCCTGAAGGGAAGTCTTTGGCTGCACGAGTCATACCATTATAGTCCCACTGATTGGAAACTAGTAATTACATCGATTACAGAAAATGTCCTCATTAATTGTTCAGCAAAATCGAAGAATCTTAGAAACATTTTTCAGCAGGAACAAATAATTAATAAATGAAACATGATACAGCCCAACAATCATCAAATATAAATCAATATCTCCTTTTTCGTTGATGTACCTTTGTCTCTAAAGAGCTGGAAAGTTAAAGTTAGAAAATTTGTAGTTTGCAATTTGTAGTCTTTTTTGCATAGATTATAAAATTTTTTTGCATAAAATGGTTCACTGAGAAATGTAAATTCCTAATCAAAGAAATGTAAATATAAAATTATAAATATAAATATAAAAATATTTAAAAAAAAAATATATATATATAAAAATATAAAAAATATAAATATAAAAATATAAAAAATATAAATATAAAAATATAAAAAAATATAAATATAAAAATATAAAAAAATATAAATATAAAATTTTTAAACTAAAAAACTTTTAAAATAAAAGATGCAAAAAGTTTTCTTAATTTAAAATAATTAATAATATATTGCAATTATGTAATTAAATGAAATATTTAAATTAAATAACTGTTTACCCAAAAAATTAATTTAAGCATGTTGTGTATTTTCCAGGTGGAAATGCATTTTATCTAATTTATCATATCTCAACACTACATAAATATACATTTTGAGTTTGATTAGCAGAAATATCTTTAGAGATTGATTGCAACAGAAATTCTGTCCAAAATAATTCAGATTTATACTACTAATTCGTATAATTCAAAAACAAATATTTCGACAAATATTTCAAATACTTATGAGAGTTCGTCAACGTTTCTTTCTTTCAAGTTTATTTGGTCACTTAAGCAGTATGTATTTAAACTTACAATTAAATTCTCCCGGGTTACGAAAGTTAATTATTCAATTGCACAAGTCAAGGCTGTTTTTAAAATAATTTTTAGTTCGTGTTGGACTGTGATCACAAAACTAACTATAATTACTGTGAACTTTGTATTATTATTAATAAGTGATGTCAGCTCGAGAGGATAAATTCGAGAGTAAATTATTAATCAACCACACATCAGAAAAGAGTCTAAAATTAAAAATATGAAAATGAATGTTAAAAACTCGAAGAGAAAGCATTTTTTTGCTAAGTATTAAACAAACCTGGATTATTTGATTTGTAGACGTATTAAATTTCATCCAATTTTGTTTTGTGTTTTAGTGTCATTTAAAGGAAGATATTAAAGAATAATTAAAATGAAGTTGGGCCATACTATAGAAGAATGCAGAATAAAATATCCTGAATTGACGAACGAGATTTTGGATGAATTAAGAGAATGGGGAGAACGACGAGGTCTTTCCAACATTCCAGATGAGCAACTTGCTTTATTCGCTCACAGTTGTTATTTTGATAAGGATGCTAGCATGCGATGCATGGATGTTTACTATAGACTGAGGGCAACAACTCCTGAATTTTTCAACAACAGGGATCCTAGGATGGATTATCTTCAACATTCCCTAAAGGCACTGTACGTTAATTTTCAGTTTGCTTTTTCTTTCAAAAGGAAACTATCTATTCATATTTGGATTAGAAACAAATATTTCTAAACTCCGGAGAAAAAGATTTTAAATCTTCAAGAATATATAAAACTTTTTCAAAAAGTTTGAAAGGAAATTCCGGGGAGATTTTTTCAATAAGAGAAGAAAATGAAGCGAATTAAATTAATTAAAAATTAATTCTAATTAAAAAAATTAAATTAAAAATTAAATTCTAATTTTTAACCGCTAGCCTAGTCAATTTTAAAAAGATTAAGAGATCAATAGATTCTAATTCTAAATAGAGTTAAAAACTCTAGTTTCCAAGTTACGATGTAATAAGTTAATATTTCAGAGTTTGAGAGCTAATAATAGATAGTGATGGGAAAAAGATTACATCTTAGGGGAAAACGAATAAAACCATGATTTTTTCCTCAGCTTTAAAATTACAGACTATAATTCCTTTACAGCAATTCGTTGAAAATAAAACGAAAGAACTCCCCTAAGGTGGTTGTTTGCTTGTGGCAACCGCATCAGACGTTTCCCCGTATCGCGCAATTTGTAAGCCTGCCAATAACACTCTGTACTTAATAAATGGAAGATTCAATATCTTTTATCGAACCAATTTCCTGGTCGCTTCTAACTTTACGAACTGCTCGAGATCTTCGAACTATTGATTAGTGAAGCTCACTCTATCGATAATTTCTTTTTTTTTAATATATAGTTTAAATCAAATATAAATAAAAGACAAATAAAATTCATAGCAAATTAACTTTTATTTGTCCTAAATAAATGCTTATTTGCTTCGAATATATTTTTTGTTTTATCAATTATTTGATTTTCTTGGTTTAAATTTTAATTTAAAATTTAAATTCTTGGTTTAAAATTTTTTATTTCATTTTTTATATCGTTTTCTGTATATCTTATCTATGCGATACGCGATCAAATTCCACCTTGACCACAAGAGAGAAGATGCGTATTGATCTTGTTATTTTAGTTGTCTGACATTTTTATACTGAAGGCTATTTTCTCAAACGAGAAACTTCACGAAAAAAATATCTACACTATGAAAAACTGTAGATTTTTAAAACTTAATTTTGATTTTTAGGTAAACTAAAAAAATTGACTGAATCAGAGTCGTTTTTGTTCATTGTTAAAGGATTCTTTGTGAAAATATTGATCGAAAAACATTTCGCAAACAATAAGTTAAGATGAAAAAAAAAATAAAAAGATTCAAAAAAAGAATACGGATATTTTTCTGGGCAGAGTTTGAATTGCAAGGTTCCTATATTTAAAACAAGAAATCGAATTCTATTTTAGAGTGTAATGTACTTTTCATCATTTAAGATTTAATTGCTTTCTCATTTCTGCTTGGAAGTATCAATATTTGGTAAATTGATCCTTGGGTTGCTCTTTTGAACTTCCATATTTGGTCTAATCATTAATTTTAAATAAATAACTAGTGACACTGATTAAATTTAGCTTGAAAGTCTTTGAATATAAAGCATTATTCTTGAAAAAATTTCCAATTTCTCCTCCTTCAATAATTTAAATATTTAATAATTCAAGCTTGAGAATATTTGAATATTATGAATAAAAGAAAAATTAAATGTTTAAAATCGAACTGTTTTTACATCTTCAGGGGAATCAAACATTCTTTAGAATGTTTGAATTTTCTTGAATGTTCTTTAGAGTGTTTGAATGTTCTTAAATGTTCTTTAGAATGTTTGAGTATTCTTGAATGTTCTTTAGAATGTTTGAATGTTCTTGAATGTTCTTTAGAATGTTTGAATGTTCGAATCAAACATTTTTTAGAATGTTTGATTTGAATGTTCAGTTTCTTTAGAATGTTTGAAATTTTCTACTTATTAGAATAATTTTATATTTGAATTACTATTTCAAATTCCAAACTATTTTCTTAAAATGTGAGATAACAAAGGGGCCCGATTTAAATTCGACCATATTTAAATCATGCAAAAAAAAATGAACTGGCAATCTGATTTTGCATTTCCGAACATCTGGTTTGACTCTTTGGTCTATAGAGACTGTGGCAAAGCAAGGTTTTGCAAATTGCTCTAGGCACCATTTTAACTAAACGTGGCTCTAGCTATTGTACTCTCGTTTGCATGTAATTCCTTATGGCTTTAGAGATAGCAATTGGTAAACTCAACATGACCTTAGTCATGTTAAGTCACCTTGCAATGTGACTAAATGTAATGATCTCTTTGCAATACAATTCAAATTTCAAATAAATGGATCTTTCTTATTTTGTATAATATGAATCAAAATTAAATGAATAATGAGTATATCATTCTACAATATTTTAGACAATGCATTCTCTAAAATATTGTGTCTGCAAATATTTTGTTAAAAAATATTTCTATAGATGTAATATTTTTTTTCTTCAACTTTGTTAAAAAAAATAATAATAAATAAATCTTTTTTTTTTGCAAAGAGGCCATTCATAAACCTCGTGATGTTTTTTGCTGTAGTTTGGTATGCTCGTATCTCTCTCTGCTCCACTGGACTGAGAAAGATGCGCGTATACCAAACTATAGCAAAAAACATCACGTGATTTCTGGATGCCCCTAAATATATTTTGCGAATAAAAATAAGAAATTGATTTGATAAGATTTGATTCGATTTAAATAATTTTTATTGATCGCGTGATTTCTCCAGGTACTAAAGATGTACGAATTTTTGGATGACAATAAAAATCACATATTTTTTATATTTACTGATCCCATTTGAAGATATACGACCTCTAAACAATTTTTTATCGGAAATAGAAAAAAATACTTTCACTAAAAGCAGAATAAAGAGGCCTTTTTGCATTACAAAACAATGAGAAATAGTGAATGTATTTTATGGATATCTCTTCATAACATAAATGGGAACATTTTCCTTTTTTTCATCGCCTCTAGCGACAGCTAAAAATTATTATATCACAAAAGGAAAAAATACTGGTCAGTATTTATTTACGGAAAAATAAAGTTACCACGTGTTTTACTCCTTTTGATGACTAAGTGTGGTAACCTTTTTTGAAGAAATCCAATAGAAGGATGGAACCAATAAATAAAAAATAAAATTTAATGGGATTCTCATCATCAGCCTAATAAATTTAATATCCGTCCAATTTTTTTCTCTCAGTGAACAAAATTTCCCATCATTTTTGCATCTATAGGACAAATTTGAAAAATCTCCAAAATGTTTTTAAAAATTGAAAAAATTCCAAGGAGTTCCTTTCACTAGAAGGAAAAAATTAGACCTAAAATGATTAAATTTTACTTTGATTTTTTTTATAGACAATTTTCTGCTCTTCCATTACCTGATCGAGAAGGCCGTAAAATAATCTTCCACCGATTGGCTGACACCAGGCCAGGCGAGTACATGTTCAATGATGGTATCAAGCTGCTGGGTATGACCCTGGATGCCAGCCTCTACACAGAGGGATGCACACCCGGTTACGTATTTCTGTTCGACATGCGCGGGGTCAGATTGGGCCATTTGACCAGATTGTCGATTTCCAGCATTCGAAAGTTTTTCGAATATCTCCAGGAGGGAATGCCCGTCCGGCTCCAAGGGATTCATGTCCTGAATACCGTCTGGTTTATAGATAAAATACTTTCCCTCATCAGGCCCTTCATGAAGAGGGAGCTCTTCGAAATGGTACTGAAAATTAAACAAGAAAATTAATTTCATTAAAATACAAATAAGATCAATTTCCAAACTTCCATTTTGTTAAACTCCAAAAAGTTAATCATTTTCCACATTTCATTTGATTTATAAATTTTTATACAATTTCAAAAATTGTATAATGATCTCAAGCTTTTTATATTTTCCGTGAATATAATATATAAAAATTTCTGAAAATGTAGAAATGTTGTAACCATTTTTGTACATAAATCTAACATTACTGTCATATTTTTGCTTGAGGGAATAAACAAAATTTTCACAAAAGCAAATAATTCATGCGTGCATCTGATATCGCTTTTCAGCTTCATCTTTATTCCGGAGAGGTCTCGGAAATCTATGAATATATTCCTCCAGAGTGTCTACCGAAGGATTTTGGAGGAGAGCTTGACTGCCTAGAGACTCTTCACGGTATGACGTCGAATAATAATTTATATAAATCGTGGAAAAAGTAGATTTTTAGTAAGATATGAAGAAAGAATTTCGACGGGCTTTTAAATACATTTTTAACGACACTGTTAGCATACTTCGAATTCTAGGGAATAAATACTTATAAGAAATGGAAAATAAGTAATAACTTATTACAAATAAATTGCTTTCAATAAATTTCTTTTAAAAATAAGTCTAACGATAACACAGGCCCACAAAAAAAACGTTGCCTATACTTTTGACCAGACCAACTTTTTTTACGTATTTTTCGACGCTGAATCCGAATCTGCAGTTAAAAAATAACCTCCCGCATCATTTTTTGAGATATATGCAAAAAACCCATTTTTTACGGTTTTTTCATCGTTTTTTGGAGTTGAAAAAAACAAAGAATGATACGATTAATTTGACCTCAGAATTGAATTCTACGGATCAAAATACATCGAAAACCATGGT
>JBAGKK010000343.1:2713962-2744388 GCA_037177015.1 Euceroptres primus | reverse complement strand
AAAGGTGGAAAATTTTAGAAAAAACCGCAACTTTCTAGCATTATTCTAAGAGAATATTGTTATAAATAATAATAAATAGCTTAAACAATTATTTCTGTCAACTTTAATAGACTACTGCCTCGCTCTAACTGAAAAGTAGAAGAAATGTTGAAAAATTCGGAAAAAATCGCGACTATCTAATTCTATTTTAAGAAAAAATTGTTGTCAACAATAATAAATTGTTAAAATTTATGTAAACATCTAATTATCAGTAGAAAGTAATATTTTATATATTAGAAACAATTTATTAAAAAAACACGAAAAAATCATAATTACCGCCAAAAACTCGCAAAACCCAATTTTTCATGTATCGGGTTTTTTGGGACCCTATAAAACCGACTTATGGGGGTGATATTTAAAAAGCAATTGTTGATTCGTATTCTATGGCTAATTGTGAAGAGAATTGTTCAGTTTCAACTCAATTTACCTAATATTGACGATTGTGAATAAAATTTGCAAAAATGTCTTTTTTTCTTATGGGAAATACGTATTAAACTTCATGGGGCTTGCGGAACCTCTAAATATCATTTTTTCCAAAAAAAGCATTTTTTGTGGATTCGAACAAATTTGGGAGTGAGAGCATAAATATTAGAAGAAAAAAAATGTGGAACTCCCTAAATCACATTCAGTGCTGCCGGAGTCGCAAAATTCGAAAAAGTGACTTTATTTTATGAAGTTCTTTTATTTATTCTATGTAGTTCATTTATTTATTCCTAGGGAGTTTCGTATGAAACACAACTGCATTTATGTTACAACTGGGAAGTTGAAATTTGTCGAATTCTCATTTTGAGAATCTTGACAAATGAGCTGCAACAAAATTAATACCCGAGGTTTTCTATGATCCTACAGAGAAATAATTATTGAAATTTTACAAAAAAAAACGTTAAATTATTTTTGGGCATACCTTTGCGATCAATTAAGTTATGAAATACTTCAATTTAAACCTATACCTGTTCAGAAACAGGTAGAAAAGTCTGGAAAATGTAATTTTCCAAACTTTATTATCGATTATCCTAGACAAATAATTGTCGATAATAAAGTTGTCGATAATCTTATAAAGTAAGCTGTTTTTTGCTACGGCCCTGAACCAATTTCTTTTACAGAGAAGAGATCCGCCTCATTGAGTTATATAAGAAGAGTTCGAAAGGAGAAATGGTCCTCTTGAAAATCTTGAGAGGGCTGATTCCTAGAACCTAGACCAGATCTTTTTTCACTGACGCTCTCAAGAATCAAGTTTTCCTTTTTCTTGCTTTCAGTTTCATTAACGAAGAGAGATTTAAGTGCCATTCACTGTAATCGGCGAGGAGACGTTGGGTACAATTTAGCTCCCTTTTTTATTGCGTTTATACTTTTTATAACCAGGGTGCCAAAGAGAAAGCTTTGCAGAAAAGAATTTATATTCGCGTACTAAGCATTTCATTTATTTTTATTTGCACAAAGTAAGACGATTCCTAAATATAAAAATTCTTAAAAAAGCATGATTTATGCGATTAATTATTTCTGTTGAAACAAAGATCCATAAAATTTGGAGTGAAGAATTCATTGTGGCTCGGTGAAATTAGAAAGAATGGATCATATAGACTGATTAGCTTTCAAGAAACCGTAAAGTAATAAATATGAAAATAAACGTAAATAAATATGAACTGCTTAAAAATCCAGAATACGGTTAACCGCCAAAATGGTTTTCTCTTTGAAGCTTGATTTGTTCAGGTTGAAGAAGTTTCGAGGCTTGGAAACATTAGGAACAGAGGTTGATCGTAAATAAGACCTTGGGGAGCCTCATTTCACTTTTCTCTCTTTCAGTCTCTGTTTCACCATCGACGAACACGGGAGCAATCCATGGCAAACACAATACGTGTGGTAACTTGAATTGCTCCCTCGCCACGAGTAATGCAACAATGTACTCTGGCCAGGGATGGGAAAATTACGAGCCACCAGTAATTGTTGCACCTGAATTACTTTAGTATTGACCGTCTTCATTAATTGAACCGCGATGTTCGAATTGAGCAACAAGTGTAACTGATACGAGCGCTACCAATACCGCTTGATTGGAAACTACTTGTATGGCTGAATTATGAAATAACGATATCATTCGAAATCGGATTGAATTTTGAGACGGATATCAGAATTTTTTGATAAAGGTTTATTTATTTGTCTTTGATGTTCCTATTTTGTATTTAGATACGATAGTTACTCCTAGTTTTATTTAAAAATAGTTAGCAAAGTACAAGCACTCATTGCTTATCACGTCACAGCAATATAGCTATGAATTTTAGAACCTTGCATTATTTGAACTAGGAAACAAAAATGGAAAATATGAGGTCGTTTTTTATGCTTCTATCCCTTTGTCCTTTTTAAATGACTAAACGAGTCTAATCGCGATCTTCAGTTGACAGCAACAAGTGGCTTTGCTTTATGCTTCTAAGGGTTTAACCTAGGCTACCGTGTCTGCGAGCAATCATGTACTTATATCCGTTGGACATTCGCGTGTGAGTTACGACTCTCACGCGTGTGTAATGTGTAATACACTGCTGCGCAAAGTACAAGTACGCTCTAGCTACAGTGCTGCGAAAGTAGAAGGGTGAACTGTTGCACCCTGGTTACTCGTTAGCCATAATTTCAACTTCCTATACCAACAGACTACCTTTAGCATATTTATACTTACCATCGCATAAAAGATTAACGAGTTCAACAGCCTGCGTAACTTAAGCCTATCTTGAGATTCTAATCGACATTGATGCTTTGAATCCTCACTATTTTGCCTTTCAACAAGACCTTTCTTATGTTAGAAAACGGTTACAATAAACAAAACTAAGCAACGTAATTTCAGCGTACTAAAGTCTTCAAAAAACGACCCTGCATAAAATGCCGTTTTAAAAAGTATTGAAATGTATTAATATTTTAATGCGATTTAATTCCGCTTCGTACAGTATTCGCATTAATTCTTATTTAATTCGCATTTCTTGTAGACAGTTCGAAAACATTTAAATGCGAGGCTTTTGCATTAAAACAATTTTTATATGTATTAGAAAGATTCAGAGGTATTTAATCGGATTCGCACTAATGCGAAGTCTCGCATTAAAAAGTTTTCATTTCACTCATCGTTTTTTTTCGCATTCAAATGTATACAAGGTTTAGGCGTGATATCCGCAAATTCAAAGTATTGGTTGGATTCCCAATGCGAAATTGTCGCAAAGCGGGATTCACGAGAAAACTTCGTGAATGCGAAATAATATTTCTGAATTTTACATTTTATGAGCATTCCAATTTGAACTAGTTTGATCTAAAGAGAAAAGATATTCAAAATTGTACAATTTCAAGTACTCTAGGTATATGGAAACAAGAATTTATTTTAAATTAGTCTATATGCTTTAATTATCCTTGAAGGAAACAAAATTGTTTTTTGAGATATCGACTGCTCCTATTTGAAACAAAGTAACTCATTTTTGCGCATTATCAGACGGACGTAAGTCAAGTGATGGAAGCGGGACAGACGCCCGTCTGATAATGCGCAAAAATGAGTTACGCTGTTTCAAATAGGAGCAGTCGAAATGTCCATAAAGAATTACAGAAAGTATTTTAATTTCATAGTTGGATAATTCTCTAGAGACGTAACTTTGGACCGTGGACACTTTGGTGTCTACGGATTATATTATTAAAACTACTGGTTGTATTATTGTAAACTTGGTACAGATCTTGATTTCAGTACCTCATAATAAGTTCTGTACTAAAAATTTGATTATATTATTGTAAATCAGAGTAAAAAAATATTATGTACCCCAAAAATGGCTTTAACAGATATCCACACATGCCTAAGGCATATTTTAGAGTCACGTAGAAAATAAATAATGAACCACTTTAAAATTTATGCTTAAGGATCTTAAAGTTAGACTAAAAAAGTTCAATTTTTATCATTGATATTTTTATTTTAATGCAATATACACTATACATGCACGCAAATATGAGTGTCTTTGAAAATATTTTTGAAGTTACGTCGATACATAAACAGCTGTCGTTTAACAAGTAGGAATAACTTTTTGTGTCATGTTTTGGCGTAGAATTGAAGAAAAAACATCTCACTACTCACCCTTATAGTTTTAAACATAAACATTAAGAACTTTCTTCGCAAATAAAAAAAAAGACCAAGAAAACCTTGCGTATTTCTATTACTATCCATCGACGTAACTTGCAATAACTTTTATATTTCTTAACAAAAGTTAATGAATAAAGGTAAAAATGTAGACCAGAACGGGAGAAAATGATTTGCCAATGGATTTTACGATTCATTCTACTTTAAAACTTTAGGAACTCTTTTTGTGTTGTTTTCCATCGACGGAACATCCATTGACGTAACCATACTTTTGGCTTGTCAGAGCTGGGTTGATAATAACTGGAACCCTATCGAAAAAACTGCAAAAAAGTAATGAAAAGAAAATCTTTTGCATAAATAATTCTGTTTTAGTCATAAAAGTGTCGAAATATACCAATAATATAATTTTTTAATACAAAAAAATGTAATTGCAGAGCTAATTTTACAACTTGATACGATCCTGTGATATTCCTAATGCTCGTTGTTTATTTATGCTTAACTTCATTAAAAATATAAACGTTTATCATTATAAATTTTGCTTATTTATTTAATTAAATTAAAAGTATAAACTTATTATATTTTTCGTGGAAACTGTGTTTCGAGGTAATGTTGTTTATTTATAAATTTTAACGTTTTTTTAAAATATATAATTATGTTTTTAGTAAAATACATGGTGAAAAATTTTAGGAAAATACTTGGTGAACTCGTCAAAGGTAAAAGGCAAAAATCGAATCCACCAGCAGAATTTTTTTAAAAAAGAGGAAAGATTAAAAAAAGAAAAAGGAGCTAAGACGGCAAGAAAAAAAAGGTCAAAAAATTTATCAAAACGCCAATGAGAAAGATAAAGCTCAAATAAATCTTGCGAAAGACAAAAGCCCAACTTGCGAAACCAAAGACAGATAAAGTAGAGTCAATTGTCACAGAAAGACTAAAAAGAATTTGTTGAAAAAGGAAACTTGATCTCTACAAATTTTTTTATAAAAACTTTTTTATTTTTTTCTATTTATTATATATATATATATATATATATATTATTTATATATATATATTTATTTATTATTTATATATATATATTATTTATATATATATATTTATTTATTTATTATTTATATATCTATTTTTCTATTTATTATTTTTTAGAAATAATTATGTTCTTGTAATCATGTCCTTTCTTAATAAAATAAGAAACTTATTTTAACACAAAATTAACAAAAATTTTACATATATTTTTTATTAAAATATGTTGTTACAACTAAAAAAAGGATTTATTATGTATTTCCAAAAAATTATTATTTGTCATTATTAAATTGTTAATAATTTAGGTAACTTATATTATTACAGTTACAAAGTATCTATTAATATTATCTTCAAGGTAATATTAATAGATTTGTTGACTGGTGCACAGCCAATGAACTTGAAATTAAGGGGGTCAGTCCCTCTAGAGTCTAGAGCCCGAAAAAAGGTGCTTTTTGAGAATTTTCTTTTTTTTTCAAATAAAAAAACAGCATAGACGGTCAATCTTCCAGGGATATTTTCATCAACTTTTGAACAAAGTTTAAAAAAAAAATGACACCAAAATATTTTAAAATGGCGGAGTAAACCGTGTGGTGCACTGGAATGTCTCGCCGCCGAAGTAGTAGTAGTACAATACACGATAGCGTTCGGAATTCGTAACATAAACATAAATAATTGTCATTTTCTTAATTTGGATACTTTTTTACTCTATATGAACCACAAAGATAAATGACTTTATCCATTTTCAATATTTTTATAAGCACAAATATTTAAAAAATTCTCATCAAAAATCGTAGTTTTGGTTGGAACAGTGGAAATTTTCATTAGGTTTTTTTTTGTCCATACAGAGTAAAAAAGTATCCAAATTAAGAAAATGACAATTATTTATGTTTATGTTACGAATTCCGAACGCTATCGTGTATGGTACTACTACTTCGGCGGCGAGACATTCCAGTGCACCACACGGTTTACTCCGCCATTTTGGAATATTTTGGTGTCATTTTTTTTTAAAACTTTGTTCAAAAGTTAATGAAAATATCCCTGGAAGATTAATTGCCTATACTGTTTATTTGAAAAAAAAAGAAAATTCTCAAAAAGCACCTTTTTTCGGGCTCTAGAGGGACTGACCCCCTTAATATTCAGAAGTGTCGGATTATGCCTATTTCTCGTTCTCGCAATAGAGATAAGTTAATTAATTTTCAATACACAATACAAGGGGTAGTTCTCGAGAGAGTGTCTGCAATGCTTGACCTTGGAGTAATTACACAAGATCTCTCTTTTGATGTGCATATGGAAAATATTGCATCTTCCGCTAATAAATGACTAGGTTTTTTATTTAGAATTTGTAAAAGATTTAAAAACATTTCTACAATAATCAAGTTATTTCAAACTTTGGTACTATTTAAGCTGGAATATTGCTCTGTTGTTTGGACCTCTAATCTCCATAAGCATGTCAACCTTATTGAAGCGTGTCACAAAAGAATTTTGAAATACCTCAATTGGAAAAAGCTTGGAATCTACTCTCTTCCGGAATCTGATTTGAATATTCTTTGTAAACGATTTAATGTTTGGACTCTTCAGGATAGACGGACATTTGCCGGCATCCTATTCTTGTTTAAATTGATTCGTGGTATGATTGACTGTCCTGAACAGTTAAAAATTATTCCTTTTAATATACCTACGCGATCTATACCATTGAATGAATTATGATCTGAATAGAGTGTTTGCCTGTTCTCGTGATTATATAGATCTCTTCACAGTATCATTACATACTTTTTATAATATAGTCTGCGAATTTATCTCGAACTTAGCCCCATAATATATATTACACATAGTATTATAAGCTCTTCGTTTAGTTATTAATATACTACTATTATGTATTATTATAATTTTATTATAGGTAATACAATGTACTTTTGAAGCTCTGTAATTGGTCTCTGGCTGTTGGGCTTATTCCATTTATCAATAAATAAATAAAATAAAAGCAAATTAATTTAATTTTTACCTAATTTTTACCTCTTTTTACCCCTTTAAACTATAATCAAAGAATGATTTATTTTAATTTAAGAAATTAGTTTAAAATTTTTTTATTTAAAAGTTAATTTTTTTTTATTTTTTATATCTAATTTTTACTTTTTATTCTATTATTCCTCATTTGTGAAAATTTCATTGTATTCTTTTACTTTATTGGGGAATAATTCTAGTTACAAGATGGAAAATGCGTGCGACGTCAGAAGGCTCCACAAGCCTTTCAAATAAATTTGTAGCGTGAATACTTTTACAGGTTCTTGTATTAATGTTAATAAACCTAATTTGTACTAAAGGAAATCATTTTGAAAAAATTTTCGAAAAATTTACTTTTTTAAAAAATGCCATCTGCGTGGAGAAAACCCATATACTTTAATATCATTATTTGTTGATTTACGTACTTGGTACAAATAACATTTGACGACTGAGGGATTCATAAGCTTTCCAGAGCCTAAAGTATCCATATATTTCTTCAGGTCCATCGTCAGGTACTCGAAGATCAGGTAGAGCTTCGATTCCTCCATTAGAACGTCTAGCAAACTGACGATATTTGGGTGCTTAAGTTCCTTCAGAAGAGAAATTTCCCTTATCGCTGTCGATGGGATTCCTTCGTCGTCACTCTCCAGACGAATTTTCTTCATTGCCACTATCTCACCTGTTTTCTTATGTTTACCTTTGTATACGACGCCATAAGTTCCTGAAAAATGCCAACACAAAAAATGCTACAGAAAGAAAGACTCCTAAAGAAATATTTTTGACTCTGAAAACTATATTTCCAAAAAACGAAGTGACTATTGGACCGTTTAGTCTGGACGGACGAGTTGACGTAATTTGGGTCCCGTCAAGCACCAAATTGACCGGATATATCCGCGTACTTGCAAAAATGTTCAAATGTAATAAAAAATTACAAGTAATAAGCAGATGCTTCTGAGAAAAAAATGTGCAAACTGCTTGAACTCAAACCCACAAGATAAAGACAGAGAACTTTACCAACTAAACTGACATCTTGCCTCAGATCAAACCTATTTACAAATTTTTCTCAATTTTTTGATAACGCAATGCCAATCGTGAAGTAAAATTTGTCCCTTCTAGATTAATAACTAAACTCTCTGAAAACGGAAATGATTTTTCAGAGGCATAAAGCAGATGCGACATTTAACACGTTTAACACTATCCATGAAAGAATGTAAGGGATGACAAACCTTCTCCAATTTTCTCGATCTTCACGAAATTTTCCATGGTGATCACGTCTTGACCAGTCAAGCTTACTGATCACCAAATTTCAAACTTTTTAAGGCACTTTCTTGCTCTAAAAAGATGACAAAAACTTCACAAACGCTCTTTACGGGCATTTACTAGCACAGCTGAGTACAGCAACTTTCAACGGATAAATTCAAACGTCTATTACAGTCGAGCGGCCATATTGGTAAACAAGTTTGAAAACCGTACGAAGTTTGCCGAAGGCCAATAGATCCGATTCGATGATTGGCTAAGTCTAACTTCGTAAATTTTCGGGAGTTGTTCTTTCTAGAAGCGAGGAATTCGACCAATCAGCTTTCAAGAAATGTAACACCTGCTCTTGCGCGCGAATTTCAAACACATATATTTACATTATAATTAATCTAATACAGTCGGACCTCCACCATGTCATGATTTCGGGGGGAGTTATTACTTGATGGAGGTAGCTCGGAGGAGAAATTGAAAGTTGCGCACACACGTATGTATCCATGTGTGGGTGTAAACTATGTATAGGTTATGTGTATACGCGGGATACCATCTGCGCAAGCGTCAACTACTATGATCTACTATTAACGGCTAACAATCAAGTATAAGTGCTTAAAAAATAAGATTGACGGTGAAACGATTACTGGGACTAAGGTTATGATTACTGGGTCATTTACCTTAATTGGGGCCAATTGAGAGTAAACAATTTAAACGACTAATTTTTAATGTTATATCAAACAATGAAAAATAAAAAGTAGGTGTAGATACTTATTTTCTTTTAAAGAAAATTATAAAGTTAATCCCTAGATGCATATTAAAAATACTAACTCGATTTTCTAAAAATAGCATTTAACATTTAATCTCTAGGTCTATATTAAAAATACTAATTCAATTTTCTAAAAATAACATTTATACTAAATGGTGCAGTATCTTTATTGAAAAACAGCTGCTGTCAAATTACAAAGCCAATAATCAGCGTGTCGAACTCCGAGCCTCCGTTAAACTGAACATCGTAATCGCAATGGTAATTATGACTTGTGAACATGAGAAAAAATCGCGTATTGCGCAAGGGAATGCTTTACACTTCCCACCGACAACATCACAATAAAGGTACTACTTGGACTAAATAAAAATGATTCAACAGCTCTTCGTTTCATGAAATCCTGCTAAATCTGCAAGTTACAAATTGTACAAGACTCGCAAAAATCGTCGCAAATAGCGTTTATTTTATTGAATCTAGATATCTAGATTACTGCACTCTTACGAATTGCTAACAGCAAATATCTTAAAAATTAAAAAGAAACATTCAACTCTGTCGCTCCACGCATCATTCAATTTTTTTACACAAGTCGATCATTGATTTGTAATGAAATACTTCTACGAAGGAAGAAATTCATTTTATCGTGGAAATTGGTATCCTCCACTGGCATATCCGAGACCAACGCCACGTTGTGTGTGCGTTGTGGCTCGTGCCACTTCGTATTGTTGCTCCATATTAGTGAACATTTCTTCCTGCTTTTTCAAAATGTCCGGTTTCGAACCTTCTGCACTCGCGGCAGGCAAATCTCCTTTGATGCCCATCAGTCGTTTAAATTTGGCTGTTACCTTTCCATCTTGGTCGTGTGTAAATGTTGTCCCCACCCACGTGTTTGCTGTTGTCGCCGTAGTCGTGGAAGGTTTGCCTTCCTCTTGCTTCTGTAACATAAAAATTTCACGCTCAACATGAAATAATTTATTTTTCAAAATATGCAAAAGATTATAGAATTTTATATAATTATATAATTTTATAAAATTTATTAATTTTATATTATAAAAAGTGCCTAAAATTGTTCCCTTTTTAAATTTGTCAAAACATTCTATAAAATTCTAGATTTGAAAAACATTAGAGCTTACAAAATGAAATAAGAAAATCCTCACCTTATTCGCCCAAAGTAGTTTCCTCTTTTGAATCTGCTCGGCATATTTTCCCTGAGTAGCCGTAGCGAGAGGATTGTAAAAGCTCTGTTCCTGGGAATTATTCGCCGCAGTTTCGCCCTCGGGAGACTTTAATTCGATTCCTAATTTCTCCAACTGAGCAAGCTTATTCCTGTTTTTTTCCTCTCTATAGCTCAATGCTCTGTAATTTGTTTGATTTTTGTCTCTGGATCTGGATCTTGATCTCGTGTGATCCCTCTCCTTGTGATAACTGGACCTTTCATCCCTGTGTCGATCCTTGGAACGATCGTCCTTTGAGTGACGACGATCCCTGTCTCGATCTCTGTCCCTTCTTTTCTCCCTGCCTCTGTCTCTCTCCCTATCTCGATCCCTCCGATCATCTCGATGGCTTTTGTCTCTCTCATCTTTACTGGACGAGACTCTGTCTCTTTCCCTTCTTCTGTCATCGTCCCGAGACCTTCTCTCGTCATCTCGTGATTTTCTAGAATCTTTGCTATCTCTATAATCGCTACCTCGCCTTCTGTCGTCGTAGGAAGATCTACGACTTTTGTCGGATGAATGTTTACTTCTTTCAGATCTGTAACTTCGCTTCGATTCCTCCTGTGAGTTTGAAGTATGTTTCTCATGATCCGGTCGCCTGTAAAAGGATTACGTTCTGCAGGGGTATACCACACAGATTTATATTATTATTCAGCTCGTAAGCAAGCGTTTGTTTTAGGTGACTGAATTAACTTGACCCATTTTATGGTTTTACATTTTTAATTTGCCTTTTTTGAACGTCAGTATCATAATTTCATATTTTTTATTTGAAAGCGATCAAGTTCAAAAATCTTACAATAATTAAGAAATTTGAAAACCATTTTGCGTAAAGAATGGATCAAGTTTGTCACAAGCAGACTTTTTCTTGTAAAATCATAAAATAATTTAATGATTACCTTCTCGAACATTATTCTTAAAATGTTTGTTTTTTTATTTGTGGTACTACAAGATAATTTGATACTATAAGATAATTTGCCTTTGATTAACCATAGTTGAAAATAGAATTTAGGACCATTTAGAATGAAAAAATTTAAGAACTGTAGATCCTAATTTAAATTCCTGGTCAAATGAAATATTTTAAACAGAGACATTAAGCCCCAGACTCTGATACTGTTCAGAAAATTCATTTTTCGATTCTTTGAGATATGGATTTCGATTTTTTCATTCAACATTTAATTTTCTATTTTCAAACATTCTATTAAAACAATCGAGGTTTTGAATCATTAGGTATCAAAAGTAAAAATGTAGGAGATAGAAAGATTAAAAGTTGGGAAAACGGAATCTTGAAAATTATATTAAAATTAAAAAATTATATCAATGGCTAATTTTTGTCAAGAAAATTTACATCACTAGTGAAAACCATTATACCTCAGAGCTGGAGGAGAAGAACAGCTTGTAGGTGACTCTGATTTGGGTACATTTAAAACTCGTCCAATAGGTGGAGGGCTGTTTCCATGTTCGCTTCCTGACTCGTTTGACGAATTGTTGTTGTTGCTCTCCTAGAGAAACAAAACAGCAGTTATTCAACACGACCTCTTTGAGATTTCTTATTTAAATTATATTACTTTCAAAACCATTTCGATCACTCCCAACTGAATCTTGGCTTGTTTTTTAAATTGCTCATGTGCACGTTTTTTGTCTTTGTTAGTGGGTTTCCTTAATTCGTCACTTTCTCGATTAACTCAAATGAAAATGATAATTGACTATAACTCAATAAAACTTGATCATATTTACATGCATTGTGTAATAATCTGACAGTTTTTTTAATTCAAAGATAATTTTGTATGGATTTTTTTGAGTGTGTAAACCTCCTTACGAAAATGCGAAAAAATTAAGGGTTTGTCGACAGTTCAGCTCAAAAACGAGCAAATAGTTTCGTGTGTGTCGTTCACGTTTAGCGTTTCTCTTTTTTTTCGTGTTAGTGTTACCTTCTTCCAGATTCCTCTACTCACCTCAGTCTTCGGATTAGGACTTGGGGGGTAGTCTTGAAAGACCCTTGCACAGCATTGACCTTGCCGAGGTGCGTAGAAATTGTATCATGTATTACCAACAGAGCTACGTGTTAATATTTTCTCACGAAATGGCACTAATCCCATTTACTTATAGTTTAAATTTTTATAATACGTCAGTGCTAGTTTCGTCAATTGTCTTGTAATGATTCAAGGCCACGTTCCAATTACTTTATTGATCCAAAGAATTTTCTATTTGTTTTTCTGAATTCAGTTAAATAACCTTGTAATTTATTGGTCCCAATTATTTATCGTCTGTTTTTTGTAGGGGAAATTAAAAGGGGTTTTGAAACGTGATCTTGTAAACATTGGAAAAATCAAGCCCAAAAAATCCCGAAATGCGTAGAGGAAATTCCTAACGATCATAGTATCGACTTGGTCATTGTCCAAAATTGTTCGATTTTTAAAAACTAGATAGGAAAAAGGGGGAGACGTGTATACTTCTCATACCTCACTCATATCCATTTGCACTGGATCATAATTGGCGTCACTGGCCCTTCTGTTTGATAGGTTACTTCTTTCTTCGGGGAACATCTTGAACACAGAATTATTACCAGCCAATCAGACTATTGGCTTGATCTTCTTTACGGAAATTAGATTCTCTAAACGAAAAAATAGTTCTCTGCTTAAATATTTCAGAGGTAATAAAATGGAAGAAAATTTGGAGCTAGTTAGTTATAATTTCAGAGCTTCTTCTAATAGATACGGGTGAAGAAAGATAAATATTATAACAAATTTTTATTTTTAAAAAATTTAAAAGGAATGAAATACCCTGATTTTTTATTATTTTGCCAACATTGTATATTTGAACTCCAAAATATATTTTCAAGAGTAAGTTCTTAGCTATTAGAATTTATCATTTATAGAAAAACAAAGCAAAAATTAAAAAGTCTGTTTTAAGCCTTAAACCTCTGCCACGAAAAATAAACTCTTATAAATATTGGCAATTACACTGATAACAGAATTCCCTAACACAAAACGTTATTAAAAATAAAATTGGCTAAATATGATGCAGGTTAAATTGTAGAGCATTTTTAGTCAAATATTTTGATGCAGTGCAGTAAACGGAAATATTTGTTCGTTATGGAACGAGATGCGTGTTTGCTTCGAAATGAAATATGTAAATAAAAAGTTAAGTCAATAAAACTGAATTTATAAGATTGAATCCAGATTCTAAAGGAGTTATACGTCAATATGCGTGATGTACATACACCTACTTACTGATTGGCACTATCATTCTATAAATTGACAAATTTATGAAAAACTTGGTTTTCTATGAAGAAGACATGTTTAATATTCATTGCTCTATTGTTAATAAAAACAAATTTTGGAAATACCCACCTTTGTATTGATGGAATTATTACTATTTTCACCGTCACTCGCATAATTTACCAACGAATCCATAATGGCGAAAGATACAAAAGGAGAAACAGGAAATTGGGAAAAAAAAAAAGAAAGTGTGCGTATGCGCAGTGCGATTCTTCGTTGCGCTTGCGCGTGCGTATTCGACGAAATAACCTCCATTCAGAATTCGTGATTCGAAGTGTATAGAAGACGCGAGTTTTGTGCAACTGAACAACTGCAAACAAGTTGAAAGAGCGGGATTTCAAGAAAACTCTGCTAATATTCGCCAAAAACAATCAAGCCGATTCTTGGTGAATTTGTGAATCTTTACTGCCTTAAAAAGTTTATTATCCACAAAGGATTGTCTAAATTTGACGAAATGTCTGACGACAAAAATAAGGTAATGCTTCCTAACCTCCAAATCGGTACTTCGAACCGCACTTTTTTCAATATCGTAAAATATTGTATCATTCACATCTTCACTTGATTTTTTAGGATTCAAAGACGGAATCAGAACACATAAACCTCAAGGTTTTGGGTCAGGACAGCGCAGTAGTGCAATTTAAAATTAAAAAACACACACCCCTACGAAAGTTGATGAATGCGTATTGCGATCGAGTAGTAAGTATTTTCTATCAGTTTATCACATAAATTTTTCATAAACCTTCATATCTTACACTTTGTTCTTGTTCTTTTGTTTTCCATGAAACTTTTCAAAAAACATGTTTAGTCTTGCTTGGTTTACGGCCTAGAAAATTAATAAAAAGATTTCTTTGCCATAGTATTTACAGGAAATAACGCCTTTCTTAATGAATCAAATTTGCTTTCTTCTAATTGTAAGAAAAATTTCATTTTTTCAGGGCTTAGCCATTGCTGCCGTTAGATTCCGTTTTGACGGCCAGCCAATAAATGAATTAGACACACCAAGTTCCTTGGAGATGGAGGAAGGAGACACCATAGAGGTTTATCAACAACAAACAGGCGGATCGTGCTGAAATTAATCGAAGCAGTGATTTATAAAAAATGAACTGAGAGAATTTCTTAAAAATACATTTCATATTTTGTAATTTAAATAATAGAAACAAAAGACAAAATCAAAGGCTCGTCACAACCCTTTTTATTTAAAAAAACATGAAAATTTTGACGCCGAATTTTTAAAAATTTGAATGTGCTCTTGGTTTCCTTAATATTCAAACTGGAAGCCTTTAATTTTTTATTTTGAAACAAGTCCAAGTTTCGTTTTAAGCTCTTATGATAAGCAAATTTATAGAGAAGTGAAATCAGTGTAGCTCGAAGAATTGTCCAAATATGGCGATTGTTAAAGCCACAAGAACCTTTATACGAAACCTAAGATTTTGTAAATTAATAAACATAGTCGATTCATTATGAATTTAACAATATGAATTCATACTCCAAAAAAAATTACTCTCGTAATATGCCAATATTCGGAGGAGTAAAAAAGGGTAATTATAAAGGCGAGTTTAGCAATGACCTGATAGAAAAACTTGTCATCTTAATTATAATTTATTATTGGTATGTAATTAAAATCGATCTACTATTTTCAGTTTTGTCGTTGAAACTCGCCTTCAAATGATTTTAAAATAAAGGGTCTTGTATAATGTATATCTCTACTTTAATATTGTAATGATTAACTTCATCTAATAAATTTTCATTTTTAAATAATTCTCGTTTTAAATTTAATTGTATTAATTAATAGAGTATTTATGTGTATTTTCGAGATTGTACATATACAGTTTTTAGTTTTTCTGAATACAGTTTTCATCATAAATCAAAATACAGAACAAAATTATCTGAGACCACAAAGTGATGCAATATTTTAAGTTTAGATTACAGTTTTACTCAACCAGCAAGACCAGCTTTTTGTCGACAAAGCGACATGAGAGCCCTGAGCATGAATTGCCTTCTGGAAAGTTGACGCACTTGTTTCAAAAATGCATCTAAATCTATTATGCTACTTCGTAGACCTTCTGCTAGGTAATAAATTGCGTCCTCGGTTGCTGCTTCTTCAGCAAAAGCATTCAGCATTCTGAAAAATTTATTTATTTTAAACAGATCTAAAGTTTATTACAAAAAATCTGAGACTTTTAACGAGAAACTTACTGTTTATAAAGAGGTGCAATTGGAGTCACTGCTTCATCGACGTCAATCGCCTGATTATCAGAGAGTTTCGATATTTCTTTTTCCAGCTCGGATTCTTTGTCCTCGAGTATATTAATGTTCTTTTCAAGTTCAGCCTTCTCTTTGTTGAGTTTATTGAAAAGATCAGACAAACGCGCAGAGCCATTTGTTAGTTCCTGTTGCGTTCTACGCAACGTTTCAAGCTCAGCTTGCAACTGAGAAAATTGTTCGCGAAGCCGACGACGCATCTTATCTTCTACAGCAGAGAGCAAGGAAACTCTAATATGTTCCTCTGTTATTGTACCCGACCCTCCTGTGCCACCAGTCACTGTTGGTGACTAAAATTAAGCCAAATTGTTCTTATAAGATCGCGAATGTTGATCAGGGAGAAAAGATACTTGGAAATGGAATTTAAACTAACCGGTTGAGTTGCTGGTGGATATTGAGGATACATTCCACTGGCTCCTTGATTTGGTGGATATCCGGATCCAGGTGATGGATAACTTGGAAAAGAATACCCACCAGACATTGGTGGATACGAAGGAGGATAAACCGAACCTCCCATCTGAGAAGCTGGAGGATATGGGGGATAAGCTCCGACACCTGCTCCAGATCCTCCTCCAGGCAAGGGCATGTAAGCTAGAAAAATCATTTGTAATTTATTATTGGGCTCCATAATAATATATAAAATTCAAAATAGCCAAAATTTATTGGACTTACGTTGAATAGGATATGGAGTCGTGGATGGTTGAGTATCTCTTGGTCTTGCGTAAACTGGAGGATGATCACCGAAAGTTACAATCATCACTTGAATTAAACCGAGCAAATCCGACGAGTGCTGGAAAGATAATTTAGATACTTTATAGTTTCTGCAAGATTTTTTGTTAGATGTGAATTTGTACGGTTCTTTATTTAGAAAATGAAAACTGATTTCCACTTACAGGAACCCAGTCGTGCAAGTATGGCAAATAAATTTTGCCATTGTGATCCACATACATGCTGACTTTGATGCTCATATCAGCTGTCGGAGTTACATAGCACATAGGTGCATTGTTTGGATGTGTGTCCATCACCCAAATACTTATTGGAATGTGGTACACATGTCCTGGGGGAAAAAACCATTATAAAACAGATAAAAGAAAAATTTTAAACCTAAAATAAATTAAGATAACAGTTTAATATCGACGAGGAATAATATTTTGGTTTTAGAAAATATTATTAATTTAGAAAGAGTGACCAAGAAAAAGATTTTTGATTACGCTTGAATATAAGTTTATTTATTATTTTGATTTGTATTGTGAGGATAGATATCGTATTGCGAGGATAGATATCCTATCTATAGTATTTTATCATCAAATCATACTATCGTCATTTATAAAAATATGAAAGATAAGATTACAGAATCTTAATTGTACCCAAGTTGAATTTTATAAAACTGATAGAAAATTTCTACCTTTGTATGTCACAGGTATTGTTCCTTGCAAGTTGAAAAGCTCTTTGCGGGATCCATCATTGAAAACTTGGAAAAAAGGTTATTTATTTGCTTATTTCTTAAGGATAAAAATGAAAATCTTAAAAATTGTATCTATTTACCATAAGGTTCAATTTTGTGCTGCAATCCTTTGTAGATTTGCAATACACTGATGACATCTCTGCGGGTAATGTCTGCATTATGATACTGAAAATGTATTATTTACTTTTGAAATTTGCTGCAATCAAAAATCAAATAATACATAATATTTTAAGATGGGTGAATATGTATGAATAATATCCGCACATAATAATTTTGCGAGCTATATTTCTAGCAACAAACTAGATTCCACGACGAATTGAAAAAGTCTTGTTGTAAGTTTAGCCATTATACTTATCAAGCGTTTCTATCTTGAGCTTGATGAAATATATAGAAAGTCAACTCAATTCATTGCAAAAGTTACAAAGTTAGATATAATTTGGCACATATAATTTTTGCCATAAAAGGAAATTCATAAGCATCATCGGTAGTATAAAACTACATCATCATTTTATTCATTAGAATAAAAATTACTTAACCAAAACTGAAAGATCAGAATCAGATTACCCTTAGAAACATTGCCTTAGAAACTAAATAAGGGCTCCAAAATAAAAATGGACACTTACTTTTGACAAAGATTGCTTAATGTTTGCTTCTGTAGCGTGATTCATCTTCCCCATCTAACCTTTAAATTAGAAATCAATTTCAGTGATCATGAGATTCATGCAGAAGCAACTGCAGGTGTAGAAAAGAATACAGTAGGACCTCCCCCATGTCATGTCGGATCTCCTTTTTCTTATCACAGTGGTCCTGTAGGAAGAAAAAGGAGATCCGACATGACATGGTGGAGGTCCTACTGTACTTCTTTCCGTTTCTATATTCCTCAAGAACTCCAATTTTTCCGCATTAATCACCACATTAAGACACTTGCCAAAAATAAATCAAATTTAAAGCTTATACAAAATTTACTAAAGTTACAAACTGTTATAAGCTTGACACTTGACAGCTCGAGATCAAGAAACGACGGATAACCATAACCGACCCGACCAGACCCGATCAGACCCGACCGCAAGCAATAACAACACGAGCAACAACAACAAAAATTGACTGAAAGCTCTTTTACACCTCTGTTGGGAAAACACTCTTCCTCTCACTCTAACATGTGATAATGGCATAAGTTTATCCCGTTTATCCCATTCTAGAAATGCTCTAGATATTTCCTCGGAAAGTTTCTAGAAAGAGATAAACTTATGCTTTTGTCACAGGTTAGATTGAGAGGAAGATATAATATTTTTTTTTCAAAAAGAGATGTAAATGATCCTTGACTTGACATCTTGACTTGACTTTCAAAGGGCAAGGCAAAGAGTCATCTTCTTCAAATTTGATTGGTCGTACATATTTCTTCTGGCCAACCAAAATTGAATACTTTTACGCGCTGTCATTCGA
The DNA here is from genome assembly GCA_037177015.1 of Euceroptres primus. Classification (NCBI taxonomy): domain Eukaryota; kingdom Metazoa; phylum Arthropoda; class Insecta; order Hymenoptera; family Figitidae; genus Euceroptres; species Euceroptres primus. The sequence continues at coordinate 2,725,571 of JBAGKK010000343.1, read as the reverse complement.
ACAAAGGTTTCGTTTCCGTTTCCTTGTGTTTATAAAAAAATATTTAAACAGTTTTTCAAGCTTAATACCTAAAAAAATATGTTCATTTTATTATTTTAACTAATCCTAATTAACTGTGAGTTCTTTAGAAAAAACGCTTTTAATAAAATTGTGGCGTATAATATATCATAAACTTCATAAATAATATATTTTTAGGTTATGTTACATTGTTGCAAACTTTATGATGCACATGTGTTGTCGGCAAATTTTATTTATAATTTCTTAATTATTATCATGAATCAAGTTCAGTTGTTGGCAAATAACTTCTCTTTAAGAGCATGAGATTTACAAATAATGTAAGTAACATGTAAACTGCTTGTATCCGTGTTTTATTAACAAAAAGTATAGAGAATTATTTCTTGTTGAAATCTGTTTTAAAAGTGCTGTGATTATGTTATTTAAACCAAGATTTTCGCTGTGCCATTTGAGATGGGTAAGTATTATGACAACAATTTTGTATTATTCTAGTAATTTTTTCTTTTATTTGATTTTACTGTTCCAGTTTTCAAGTAAAGCAAAGGTTAAGTTGAACGACTCATTCAATGCTTTGCTTGAAAGCAAAGAAACAAAACACAGAAAGCATCCAGGAATCATTAAAAGAAGTGTACTCAGTTTACCTAAACCGATCTTGGAAGCTATGAAAATTGTTTTAGAAGGTAAAGTACTTATTTAATAGTGAGGTAAAGTACTTATTCTTTAATTCTCATCCAAATGTAAGAATTTTTGTTTAAAATAAGTCCACAACAATAAATAATGATCAAAAAGTTAATTTGACCGATTTGTCCGTTTTTCTAATTTTTTATCTTTAGATGTCGAAAATAAGTCGGAATTGTATGCACAATGCATTAAATTCAGAAATCATTTAAATGGTCGTCATGTGCCTATGGAAGAGAATGACGTGAGAAAAACGTATGAAACTGTGCAACAAAATCTTATTAAAAAAAAGGTGGAAAATTTGTCCGATGAAGAAATTGAGGCTTTATGTAAGAAAAATCGTCCAAAGGCTTTGCAAATCTTGAAGCAAAAAGTCAACATGTGGCAATCAGTAAACTATGACGAACAGAGAAGTTTGTTATACATGGCTGCAAGGAGTTCGCAAGATTATGCAGTATTGCATGCAATCTTTAACGAAATTCGAACCCGTGATAAGAAATTTAATCCGGAGACGGTCTTTGATTTTGGTTCTGGTATCGGAACTACAATGTGGCAAGTATAAAATAAAATAAAACTTGACATTTAAAATCTAAACAAAAACCTGAATTTATATACTTACTTTTTTAATGCTGATTTTTTTGTTTAGGGCGATAAATGAACTCTGGCCAAGAAAAGTAAAGGAGTTCATGAATATAGATATCTCCAATGATATTAACAGTTTATCAGAAAAAATAATTAAAATCCTTTATCCAAACTACAATGGAATTTTCTATCGGCAATTTATGCCGATGACGTTAAAAGTAAGGGTATTTAATTATTAAAAAGAATTTATAAAAAATGGATTAATTAATGAAGAACATGAAGAACAATATTTATTGAAAGCTTTCGGAAGCCTAGATTTAAATTTTAAAACTTTTTAAAGTCTCTAAAATCGAAATCAATCGAAACTAAGGTTGCTTGAAATTGAAATTAAAAGGTATTAACTTCTTGTGTAACAATTTTGATCTTTATTTTCAGCCAAATTACGATATCACGGTAAGCGCTTACTCTTTAATGGAACTGCCGAATGTAAAAACTAGATTAGACACTATTATGAAGCTGTGGAAAAAGACAAAGAATTATTTAGTCATCGTCGAGCAAGGAACTAATGCAGGATTTAGTGTGAGTCTACAAAATATTGTTATATACATTCCTTAATACTTAAAAAATTGACGCATTTTATTATTTCTGATCAGCTCGTGACTGAGGCTAGGGACTTTATCTTACACCTTTCCAATATGAGCGAAGAAAAAGAAAAGTCGAAAGAGACTCACACATTCGCTCCAGTAAGTTATTATAAATTTCTCATGATTTTTCTTTCTTTTTCCCACAAGACCGTGTCGTATACGACACGTTAAGAAATATTAAAAATAGAATTGTTAAGAAATATTGAAAATAGAATCTTCAAGATTTGAACTCTGTAAATTTTAATCATAAACTATTTTTCCAGTGTCCTCACGATTCTACGTGTCCAAGATTAACGGCAACAGACTCTATTCCCTGTAACTTTGAAGTCGGTTATGCTTCTTTATCTCTGCTGAGATATTCTAAGACAAATTATGAACGTTATTCGTACGTGGTGTTAAAAAAAGGTAATTTTTATCTGGAATACTTTTTAACTTACAGATAATTATTTTTGGAGAATATTAATTTACAGGACCCAAATCAGAGTCAGATGGAGAGTGGCCCCGAATAATTAGTCCAACTTTAAAACGAGGGAAACACGTAATTTGCCGAATCTGTGCCAGTTCTGGAAATTTAGAAGAGATTATTTTCACTCGATCGAAACATGGAAGGTAAAATTGAAAATACCACTCCTATATTTATGACGTTTCTTTATTTATCGTCTTGGCAATACTTAAAAAAGAAACCTATAATTGAAATTAATTTCAGGAACCTTTACCGTTGTGCAAGGGTCAGTGATTGGGGCGATCGACTGCCAGTAGAAAAAAATGTGGCAAGTGATGCAGCCATCGAGAACGAAAGTACGAGCAAAGACAAGGAAGAAAGTAAAGTTGAAATCGATAAAGAAAGTGACTGTGAAACGAAGAAAGAATGTGTGAGTTCTATTTCAAAAATAGATTGATCTCTTTGGTAAGTTTGACTTATGTACAGTTTCTCAACTTGGTATAAGACCTCAATAAATACTTTCGAAACTTTCAACTACTTTTGGTGTCAAGTCCTGATGCAAAAAGGGTAGAATTATTCTAAAAATTACAACTCGTGAAAGTTTTACCAGAAGACACTTTGGAAAATAATTTATTAAGGTTGTAAATAAATCGAAGCAGTGTTTTGTCGAAAACTAAATTTCACATAAAACAAAAAATCGGCGTTGGTAGCGCGGAGATTTTCTTATTTACTTTTCTTGTGGCGTGCATTAGACATACCACAGTCCGAACATCTGGAACGAGATTCGCCTCTGCTCTGGTAATTTCTGTCAAAAATCGTACAAATTAACGACAGAAAGATCGAAGCAAACTAAGATTAAATAACTTAGGTATATACGAGTTTCCGCAGTTCCATTCATCATTTAAAGATACACGAGTGCTCTGTCCATAAAAATGTGTATTCATCTTATACTAGTTATCATTAGATTAATTCATCATTACACTATTCATTATAATACACTATAACTTACTTTTAGTCTGTTTCTATTCGGTAAATAAATTAAAAGTAACGAGAATTGATATTCTCTCTAAAGGGAAAAATATGGATGGAACATTCACGATAGGAAACCGGCATTTTTGATCTATAAGTATAACTCTTTACTTCATACTCTAGTGGGGTTTTGCACTGTTATTATTTACAACACAAAAATATACTATCATTAACTACAACAAAAACAGTAATTAAATACTTAAAAATGACACCTCCCTTGATTCATAGGTGATTTCGATTAAATACTGATTCGACTTTTCCTTCAATAAATGAATTTCTAATCTGTCTGACAGTAATCTATTAACGTCATTTGATTAATTCTATTAGCGAGTTGGTGTTGATTTGTTTTGGGAAGCTGCTGAATAAAAATTTATGTACGTCCTTTGTTCGGATGAAGGTCCGAAAATGATAAAGTGTTTAAACTTAGCTTTATAACGATGTCATCACTAATCAGCTTTATAACGATGTCATCACTAATCTAAGTCATTTAAGGAAGAATCCTCCTAACGACATGCGTATTACTTTAAGCTAAGTGAACGTCTGGCGATACAAAAGAAACAAACATAAGACTGTTCGTTACTAGCAACAAGTTACAAGCGCGCAATCTTCATGAAAATTACTTGTTACGAAAAGTGTATAAACTTAATGCAGGCAGAGAGTGAAGACAATCACAAACGAGTGAAAAGATATTCCTCTAAAAATATCTCTCTATTATGGACGAATCGTCACGCTGCTTTCTAACGCATTTACTCTCCAGACATTTACTCATTCGGGCTTTCTCTCATTCTCACTTGCAATCGATGGCACGCACTTGGATTGAGTCTTTAAATTGCTCTCGTCCTCGCCGCTCGCCTCTTCCTCGTCGTCTTCGTCCTCGTCTTCTTCTAAAAGTTTCTTTCGAGCCAACTGAACTGCCTCCCACTCTCGATAATGGCCCTTTCTTTTCGCCTCGAACGCTTTCCTCTTCTCTGTAAATTGCAAAATTTTAGTTAAATATTCAGGAATTCAAGGATTAGTTTTAGAAAGAAATTAGTAGTTTCTTCAGTGAATTACCTTTTTCTTCTGGAGTTTCTTCTTCCTCCTCGTCACTTGATTCTTCAAAAATTTTTGGCTTTGCACTTTTCGAGAGTCTGGAAATAAAAATAGGCTTTCACTTTTATATGGAAAGAAAACCTTTTAACATAAAAAATACTTTAAAAAAATAAAATATACTTTGATGCAACTTCAGTTGAGTCAAGCTGATCGAATTCCTGATCAAGTCCCTCGTAATTATATGGGGTTTTTGGTTCATCGATTTTCATATGACCATAATCTTTCTCAGCAGGATGTAAAGTTGCAATGATGTTCATTTCATCCCATTTCGTTTCCTTACTCGCTCTGTAACACAATTAAAAAAATGGCACACGTTACGATTTAGTTGAAAGGTGCATAGCTATTTTCAATAGCTTCTGGCTCCCATCAATCGCCCCTCCTAATACTCCTCCAACCGTTGAATGGGAAATTGATTTTTCCGACAATCATTTGTATGGGGTCACTGGGGTGAGTGAGCCAATTTCCTACACTTACAAGTTGACCGGATACTGCAATTTTCTATTATTTGGAACAATTGCAACTCCCAAGAAAACGTGTTTAAATTGTCAATAACTCTTCTACACAATTTGTACGTTTTAGAAATTTGCTAGAAAGTTTCAGAAAAATAAATATTCCAGGAATTTCTCTAATAAATTTAAGAGTTGAAAACAAATATCCAGTTCAGAAATATGAAAAAAACTTGATAAATGAATCGGTGGGACTTAATGAAATACAAATGAATAAAAATGTCGGAAAATATTCATTGTTGGTTTTTTTTGACAAAAGTATCGCGTGTAAATAAGTGAATTGAATAACTTATTGCGATATTAAATTCGATAAATAAAGGTAAGCCAGTATTGAAGAGAACTCAAATAATATAAAGATGTAGTTTTGCATGCCGTAATGAACGATAACAATGTTGGAATCCTGAATAACTAAATGTAGATAAAGATGAGAAAGCGAAACTGATCATTACGAAAATCGTTAAGAATCGTACAACATCATAAGGGCCGTTGCCAAAAAGTTCAGAAATCCAAGTCCCGTCAGTTTTACACATTTTCATCATTTAATTTTTTTTTAATACCACTGAGATAAAGTACTTAAATCGAAGTAGTTTTTGGTAAAGTTTCAAAATTTTAGTTGCCTTTGTTTAGAAATGGGAAATAAAAATATAACCAAAATATCCACTGGGTAACCTGTCTCCAAGAACAGATTCACAAACTAAAATTGCGAAATAATTACAGAAAAATTTTATAAATGATTGATATCCATACGATTCATTTATATTAAGTTAAATAATCTAAAAATTATGAATAAGGATAAATATTTTAGATTTGAAGATGTTTATAAATGTTTAGAAGTCTGTCCCTGAAGTTTCATATCCACTCAGTAACCCTCATATTTTAGGTTAGAATTTGGAAAAAATCACATTAAAAAATCTGAAAAATCAAAAATTCATTACTTTTAGTCCTACGCAAGTGCTCATACAAACAAAACATGTTTATTGTTCGCAACTTCAAAATTTTTTACAAGTTATGTACTGTACGAATTATAATAATGTCCACTCGGTAACCCATTTTAAAATAATGTCCACTCGGTAACCCATTTTTAAATAATATCCAATCAGTAAACCATTTTTAAAAAGTGTTGATTAAATAAAAATATAATCGAAAATCTGGAGGCACCGTTAAATAAAGTGCGAAAAAAGAAATTTTTACAATATTTTTAAAATTTTTTATCTCAACTCTACATATTTTAAAAATAATTTTTAAATTTATTTTTCTGCGTTTATTGAATGTCCACTTGATAACCTTCCTAACATATAAATTATTTATCTCCACTACAAAAATTATTCTGGATCTCTTAAATTGGTAAGGTAAATGTCCCAGTAATCGTGACCTTAGTCCCAGTAATCGTTTCGCCGACAATCTTATTTTTGAAACATTTATGCTTGATTGTTATTGATTTTGATAATAAATAATGTTAAAGCTCGTTATTTTTTCTTACAAAATACTTTTTTTAAGGATCGTTTATACTTATTTCTTTAAGTTATGTGCCAATTGCACTATTAATAGGACCGGTGCGATTACTGGGACATTTACCTTATATTCGTTTTATTTTGGATCACAATAATTAATGGGAGAATAAAATACTTTAGCTAGTTCTGAGATTTTTTTTTTAAATCGATAGGCCAAATTTTACAACTTTTTGGCAATGGCCCATTTAGAAAAGATTATAGCGCAATAATGGATCGCAAAGTGTTACGTCTCTTGTTCCTTTTAAATTTTATGTTTGGTATGTTCTAATTATTTATTTTTGTTATTATGTTTTTATCTTACAACTATGTTCCAATTTTTATGTTCATGGCACTTTTGGTAAAACATGTTGAGTATTTTGGAGTTGTTTTCCAATTCTAGAGGATTTTGAAGTACTTGTCAATTATTTGAACATTTTATAGCAAATTTTGAGAATTTTTATAATTTCTAAAGGTTGAAATGAAAAAGAAAATAATTTCATACTCATTCGTATGAATATTTATTAATTTGAAATTTAAAATAACTTGAAAAACATGTTTCATCTTTGATACCTTTTATAGAAGAGTTATTTGAAATATTCATCAAATAAAATCTAAATACAGATAACGTAATTTTTTAAAATAAACACAATCGAAGAATTCTTTAGTTTTAAAAATAAAAATTTTGTTGTTGAAAATTTCAAAGGTGCTTAGGAAAATCTTACTCATTCATGAAATGAACTAATGACTCACATTTTACAATTTTACTCAGGAAATAATCACGTTTAAATTGTCTAACGTTTCATTACAGAATTTACCTTCAAATCTTAGGTGATAACTTTTCAGCCTTGCACGCAATTTCGCACTTAAGAACATCGAACATGCAAAACAAGAATAACATTATACCAAAATAAAAATAGGAATCATCCAAAAAAAAGACAAGAATCCAGTGCTTTTCATTCACAATTTGACAAAAAACTTCTACCGTTTTGTTGCAACTGTTGCAAAAAGAAAATAAACTGTCTCCTGATAGAAAACTGGGAGGAAATAATTTGAGTGTTTTAGAAATAGAAAGAGAGTGTAGACAAATAGAAAAATAATCTTCAGAGTGAGGACAAACCGATTTCCTCTAACGAGATTAAACTCGTGGTGATGAAGCTCTATTATCCTAAAGTGTCAGGTTATGATTGCAATGTTTTCAAGGTAGTTCGACATTATTATTTACCTTGGCGCTTCTTGGTTGTCAAAGCTGCTGGATGTTTTTAGAATTCCTTTGGAAGGTCGTTTGCCTAAATTTTCTGCCATTCTTAAAGCGACTGAGAATTTTTGACTGGATTACATGGAGTCCTTTCCGGATTATTTTAAATTCGATGCATTTCCAAGATTCCCAATTCCCATTTCCGGGAGGTTAGATCACCTGCATCGGTGGAAAAAAAATATAGGCCTCCCAGAGTCTTTCTACAGCAAAACTTCAAGACAAACTTGGAGATGATGAAGATCACTCTTAATCACTCTGAAGATCATCAAATGGATTGAAATGGGGATCCACCTGACACATTTCAGTTTCACTGGGTTTCACTCTTTTTACCACACTCTTTACTGCATTTTCAGATGACTTCTCGTTATTACCACATTTTTTTACGAGTTCAGCGTCCCCAACGAACAATTTATGAAATCTAGATGTCTATTTACTCGGTCGGTAAAATCAAAAATTTTGTTTGAAAAATTAATGTTAAAAATAGGAGAAGGAGTTAAAAATAGGAAAAAAAATACGTTTTATTATAGGAAATTTGATCCAGGTTCAGATTGAATTTTGTAAAATTTAATTAACAGCTGGAAACAGATTTTCGTACCTTTGTTGTTTGGAAAGATCTTTTACAGGGGATAAAATGCGCCTGTTTATTGGCAATATTTGTTATTCTTTCAAAATTTATTTAAAATATTTAAATATTTGTTTGAAATAAACAAAAATATTTGCTTTAACTTGTGACAAATATAATATATTTGAATGAAAAAAAGGATTTTATTTTTCATTTAAACAAAATCTGTTTCATTCAAATTTTATAAAATTCACATTAAAAAATTTGTTTAAATAAAAAAAAGTGCAAAATAATATGATAAATTTAATTTAATAAATTATTTGAAGGCCACACATTTTTAAAAATAAATTCTATTGTTTTTCTCGCATAACGTAAATTTCCAGTACATTTTGTTAAGTAACGATTTCTTCTCTTCAAGTTAGCAGACTAACATATTTCTTTCTGGTAATAATTGAAATGTTAAACTTCAGTATTCACATCAAGGACATTTTTTCCTTTTTTTGCCACGTTTCTTTGAAATTTGTTATTATTTGAAAATATACTGAAAGAAATTTTTGGTATTCGTCCCGGTAAGAATAATTTTATTGTCATAAAATTTATCTCGTCTCTATCATTTTGAATCTACAAAGTTCTTTTTAATGATTTGGAGGAAATGGGAAAGTTAACTACGTAATGCCATTTACTGCTCTTTAACAATCTTTTAACTTAATTCCATCCAATGTCTTTAAGGGAATAAGGTATTAAATGAAGTCAAAGCCATTTAATGTCATATTGGAAATACCCAATGTCGTCTCAGAAAATCCCAACGTATCATTTTAATCAGTAGTAAAATGAGAAATAAAAAAAAAAGACAGTGACAATAGAATAAATTATCTACTTCAGATCAAAATAATAACGCTGCAAATTTAAATAATATCCCACGATTTACTGTGTATTTATTTCCTTTCGGCAATTCAAAATGCCTTTTGTAAAATTAAATAATTTAAGAGCTAATGCTATTTAATACTTTTTCGGACGAAAACGGAATTCATTTCGAAACACTTGAATCTTACCGGTTATTATATAATTTTTGTGTAAAATTTCACGCATTCCTATTTTCCATCATTTTACTGTTTACACTTTAAAAAAAGTGTTTACACTGAACTCTTGAGATTTTTGCAAAATATACCAAGTAGAGTTGCTAATATAAAACGTAACAGAAAAGGCGACACGATAATGTGAGGTGTAAATAAATTTTTAGTCCAAAGTTGTTCATTCCACAAACGATTCAAGTGACGAAAACACAATTTAAATCTTGTACTTTTAAATATTCAGGGTTGTTATATAGGTCAGGAAAAGTCAGGGAAAACCTGGAAAGAGTCAGGGAATTTTTTTTTTGAAGCAACAAATTGTAATTATAACTCTATCGTTATAATCATAGTATTACAAAACAATAATATTATACAAGTGTAATTATAATTATAACGGCAGATTACGGTCAGGGAAAATTAGTGATGCCGCTCAAGGCGAGGAATATCAAGGAAAAAATAAAGGCGGCAAGACAAGGACAAGGAAAGTCCCTGATTTTCAAGGGCCTAAGATATCAAGGAGACTTCAAGGCAAGGATGGTCAAGGATAGGCAAGGTCTTTGCCGTTACTTTCCTTATTCCCCAAAATTTCTCGCTCGACGGCATCACTAGGGAAAATGAAAAAAATAGTCAGGTACAAAAACATTATTAAAACAATAGGGGTTCATTATTTTGTTAAAATGTTTAATTTTAGAAGGTAAGACCTTTGAAAAAAAATAAGTAGAAATTAAATGGGCACCCTAAAGATTTCTGACACCATTCGAAAAGTCGAAATGAAAAAATCGTTGCAAAAGCAATAAACTATATTGATTGTCGTAAAAAAAAAAATTATTTCAAAAGTAACGAGGATAGTAACGATTTTTATAGTTACCGATACTGAAAAAATGTAACTAGTTACCAATTCGTTACCTATTTACAAAAGTAACTTCGTTACCATCATGGTTACCCAGAAAAAGTAACTAGTTACTTTTAACTAGTTACTTCCCATCACTGATTCTTGAAGGGGCGCTTTAGGATATTAGCTCCATTTATCTCATCTTATCTTCTAAATTTCATTTTAATACGCCATTGGGCAGAATATTACCCCCACTACAAAACATAATATTGGTTTAAAAGCTTTGACACTCAGTTTGCAGTCTCAGTTTGGTGCTGTGAGACATTTAGTGAAACGAGATTTTTAGTAAAAAAAAAATATAAGAAAAATAACAATAACAAAAAAGCAGTGAGATATTTAAAAAAAAATACATTTACATAAATAAACTGCATCTCGACGCCTCTATTCAATATGTCTATCTGCGTTTAGGGGCTATACCAAACAAAAGAATAAATTTCATATATCCATCTCTCTTAATCTTTCCACAATTATATTTTTATCTCTGTCATATTTATTTTTTTGTTTGTCACGTAATTTATGTATGGGCCCTTAGCGCCGCGTAACATTTTTAATTTAAATGAAGAAAAAGAGTGAATTCTATTTTCGAGCAGAAATAATAAAATAGGAAACTCATAAAAATACTTTCGTCTCAACGAGAAACAAGAAGTGACATTGAAATTTAATTCAGTGCGCTTTTAAAGTCATAAACATGAATATATTTTCTTACTTACAAATATGTGAACAACGCAAAAGGGTTTACAACATTACGAATCAAAAAAGTGTCGAGGAAAAAGGAAATACACTGTTTCAATTTGTTGCTGCTATTAGTGGTAAGTAGGAAATTAATATATTTTATAATTTTTGAAATAAAATAACGTTGGGGAATTGTGTCTAAAATATGGACACCTTAGCATTAATCAGCTTGATATTTTCAGGAATTAAATAATTTTTAGAAAACGGTACTTTATATAAATTAAATAATTTCTGATAAACGGTACTTTGACATTTTTTCTACAATGTTCAAAGATTAAAATTGGGGTACGATACATTTGAATATATGTGACGTGCAGCGGCGTAGCCAGAAATCTCGTATCTCCCTTCAACACATGGGGCGCGGTCCCACGGAAATATTCACAGAATCTTATAAAAAACATAGGCCACATTCTTATATGACTAATAACAGTTCCAGATAACTAAGAAAGCTTCCATGAAAATCTCGTTCTAAAAATCGTCTCGGTAATGATGAAAAAAGAATCAAGAGTCAGGTCATCGTGCGCCGCGGTCCCACGGAAATATTCACAGAATCTTATAAAAAACATAGGCCACATTCTTATATGACTAATAACAGTTCCAGATAACTAAGAAAGCTTCCA
>JBAGKK010000343.1:2525275-2543684 GCA_037177015.1 Euceroptres primus | reverse complement strand
TTCTTTAAACTTTTATAACTTTAGTCTCAATTAAGATATTTGAGTTTTCTTTCCTGATTATGGTGAGGTTTATTGGCCGCTTTCAAAATCCACCAGAAAATTTTTAAAAATATTGAAAAATCGCAAAATGGCGACGGTTTTCTGAAAAAATTAACAGACGATTTTCCCAAAAACCCTACCATGTTTTTTGCCCAAATTTTTTTGTTAAATTGGTACTCATGTGATGAAGAAAATAGATAAGTTTCATTTAGGCTAAATTGCTTTTGTAAACAGGAGAATTATTTTTAATGAAATCGAATTTTTTAATTTTTCTTACAACTGACGGCACATACGAAAAAATATCAACAAAAAAGTTTGATGCTTTAAGAAATTTCTACGAAAACGACCTCTTAATCTTTTATGATAACTTGCATCGTTTGTAGGAAAAATTCGAGAATGTGATTTTCTAAAAACAGAAATTGTTCTGGACTCAAAAATGGTTTGGCCAAGATAAAACTCGCTGCATAGTTTCCTTTTGCACACATAAATTTTAAAAAAATATTTGAAAAAGAACTAAAAAGATGGGTTTTTCAATATAGTCGATCTTGTCTTTTTCATTGAATTCTGCACATATAAAATGGCGATTTTATCGAAAAACCCATCTTTTTAATTTTATCGCAAATATTTTTAAAAATTTATGTTTACGGCAGGAAATCATACAGCGAGTTTTATGTTGGCCAAACCATTTTTGAGTCCAGGACAATTTCTGTTTTTAGAAAACCACATTTTCGAATTTTTCTCACAAACGATGCAAGATATTATAAAACATTAAAATTCAAATACTCATAACTTCGCGAAAATGTATTTTTTCTCAAAACGGTAAAATACGTGTCTTCTTATTTTCTTTGAAAAACAACACATTTCATAGACGACCAATTCTGTGACTTGAAGTTGCACTGTCTGCCTGATTTGAAATGGATTCGGTTAGAAGCATTTAAAATTAAAAACTTAAAATCAAGGACCAAAAAAGTAAAGATTTTTTATTTTTAGACCGTTATACTTAAAAAATTTCACTATCAAGCATTCTAAACTTTGTAATTTGATGTAAATTTAGTAAATTTCAAACTCCGAGTGCTGAAGACTAAATAATTTTAATTTTAAATGCTTAGAATTGCACAATATAAAATTAGAAACCTTTTATATTGTATAATATTTAAAATACAAGGGTCTTACAATCCTTAAAGTTTTAAATTAAATATTTAACTCAATAACAATTGAAAAATTTCAATGTCAATGCTATTAAAATTCTACAGATTCAATATCAAGCATTGAAATGATTGAATGTGAAGAATTTTAAATTAAATGCCTTCAAAATTGGGAAGTTCAGCTACATTCTATTTAGAGCGCTTTTAAGTCAAAATTTTTTTATTTTAAACGCGAATTTTTTTCGACGTTATTGAATTTTGAACGATTTAAATTTCAAACTAAATAATTTTTTAAATATATTTCAATCTTCATTGATTAAACTTTGAACGTTTGGAATTAAACATTTTTAAATTTCACTCTTCAAAATTTAAATTCTCCACTTTTTGAATGATTCTACCTTGATTGGATCTTTCTGATTATCTACAATTTGAAATTGCATAATTCTGAACTTTTAATTTTTAATTGTTCAATGTCTAAAGTATCAGTTCTAAGCTTTAAATTTAAATTATAAAAGTGTGAAAATACTTGTACTTCCAATAAGCATAAAAAAATTATTAAAAAACGGAGGTAAATATGAAAAAAAAGTAAACAAATTTTTTAAAAAGTGCTTTGATAAAATGACCAAAAGTAACTTTAAAAAAATGAAAGGCTTGAAATGTTTAAATAAGCATTAAAAACTGTATATTTTTTAATTTATCGTTGAATACTTCAAAATTAGAGACAAATAAAATTTTAAAATTCGAATATTCGAAATTGTATAATTTTAAAACTCTTAAAAATTACACTTTTTCTGAATTAGGCATTTAAAACTGAATAATGAAAAATTTAAAATTTGAAATTTGAAAATTTGAAGATTTTCTAAATTTAACATTTCAATATAATTTTTAAAATTGAATAATTGAAAATTTGAAGTGTGTCAAATCGAACTCCTTCAAAATCGTATAATATCGTTGCTTTTGTTGTTGTTTTTCTACTAAAGATTTAAAAAATTCATTGTCATCTCCAAGTTTTTCTGTTATTCGGTAAAGAAAGACTTTCTGATTTTTGAAGATTTTTTTTTAATTCTAGAGGTAGCACACGATCCTTAAACTCTTTAATTTTCAAAAGAATCTTGCAACCTCTCTTTTCAACAGAAAATAAATTCTTTTCTTCCCAGTTCACTGGCAGGAAAGTGTTCACATTTCACATTCATCATGCGTACGATGGCGATGTTCAAGTACTTAGATCCAACAAGAAAAGAAGAAATAAAGCAAGAGTCGATGACCCATACCTTTCTAATCCATTGTCCCAAAGTCACAATTTTTTTGGAACGAATTTCTACAACCTCTTTCTCAATTTATTCCAGCTCTAATATTTATTTATTTTTCTTTTCTTTTTATTGATTTTAATCAGCAAAAATTTCGATTAAAACTTTATTGACCGGATATGTGCCAATGAAGATCTAGATTTACTGATGGTTAGTTTTACAAGAAGCAGTCATTTTCTGTATAATCGTCTCTTATGTGGGTTAATTTACTCTTGGATATCATTAAAACTGTGAAAAACTGAGCTGGCCAGTGAGCCATGACTTCCAGTGAATAATATCTACAATTCGCACAGGGAATTTAAATTAAGCGTGTGGGGTAAAGTGGGATGGGGAAAAGTAGGAGGAAATAAAAATAATTTTTTACGTGAACAGCAGTTTAATTTATTATAGAGACAATAGAGAAGTTCAATTTAAAAAAATAGATTCGAAGCATTCTAAAGTAAAATACCTCTCTCTCTCTAGAATAATAATTATAATTAATTTCACTGCTAGTTTGTCATAAGTGTGTTACTCTTCCTTTGATTTAATTTGTACCATTTTCTTGAATTTTTAATCCTGATTTTAATTTTATCTAAAAAAACGTTCAATATTTTTCACAATTTTTTCAATATTTTTCATAATTTTTTCAATATTTTTCAGTAACATACCTGAAAATTGAATCCAAGTCCAGAGATTGTTAAACATACTATCAGAAAATATGTAACAGCCTTACTGCACATTTTTACTTTTCTTCAAAGGAAAATTTAATTTGGCACTTTTCGACTTATGATTGATCCATTTTCCTAAGCTTATCCCTATTAACGAATATTATTTCATCACATTTCAAGCTCAATTTACGAAATCCAGATATTGTAGAGAAATTAATTAACACTTTGTTCACTGAAGATTATCACCAAACTGACATAGACAAGAATCAAAGAGAATATGAAAATTATAATATAAAATATGTTAGTTATCATTACACAAAAATGTAAATAAATAATTGATTACATTTTCTATTTTTTTCTGTGGAGATTTACGCACCTCGTGCAAAAACGTTCTGCTTATCGCGACGTTTCACGATTCTCTGACCGCCTTACTTTCCGCAGTGCAAAGTGTTATCATTATTCAATGACATTGGTTTTTCTTATCAGGTATGTAACACACTTATATAGTTGGCAGTTCAGCTGTGAAATCTACAAATAGAATTTACAATTCGCAAAAGGAAAAAAAAACAATGCAAAAAAATTCCATTTTATTTATAAGTTGTATCTATTCATTTATTTTTATAATTAGTTATTTAATTATAAATTAAATTTGATTATAAAGTAATTCATCACATATTTCAGTAATCTCATCACATATTACACGAATTAGAAAATAATTTAATTTATTCGCGTGCTGAAATTTTTTCCCTTACGTAATTTGTTTAGTAATTGCTTACTGTTTTTCCAATTAACTTTTTTTAATCACTGTTTTTGCTCTTGGCCCTAGATGTAAGTGCTTGTCATTCTCATTGTGCGTAAATTATTTGCGAATAGAGATTACCATTTGAAAGGACTCAATGACCGTCTCTCATAAAAGGATGGGCGTTGCCATTGTGCACGAACATGAAGTTATGAAATTAATAAGCGTGTAAAAGGATTTCATTTAAGCTTGACTCCCGCGGCCGTGAAATACAGCTTGGGATAAAAAATAAATTACTTCTATTTAACACTGACAAAATACTAGGGCATTTTTAGCACATTCTAAAATGCGTTTAAACATAAGTCATTGTAGTGACATTTTATGAGATTGTTTTAACTACAGTTGCAAAATAACTGTATTTTAGAAAAGTTACTAATTTAGAAGATCTAATGTAGAAAATTTACTAATTTAGAATATCTAATTTAGAAAAGTTACTAATTTAGATCTAATTTAGAAATTACTAATTTAGTTTCTATATAATTTAGCACAATTTAGTTGGAGACAATATTATATTAAATTTATATAATAAAAATAACTTATGTGAAGTCAATTAGAAAGGACAACCTTTCTAAGTTAATTCTTTTCCACGACCTTTTGCGGAAAGCATTTATGAAAAGATCAATGCATCGTCGATTAATTGAGTCAGTGATTAAAGGGGATTTATAAGAGACCTAGACATCTCAAAGATTGATTTGTATTACAAGAGAACAAGATTAAAAAGGAATATTCAATATTAATTCTAAATAATACAATATAATTATTTTTGATATTTCCATCAATTATTTTCTAGTCTATAATTATTTATCTTCGTAAAAACTAATACTTAATGGCACAGCTTACAAAATTACTATTTTTAGTGGCTCTACACATTAAATTATGTAATTCAAAATATAAATTTGCATATAATTATAGATTTGTAAAATGGTTGAAAGTTCTGAAAGTTTTAATAACATATTGTACGAAATTCGATTATCTTTAAATAAAGTTTTGGTATTTTGTATTTTTATGTTATTTTTTATATTTTTGTATTTTACATTTCTTGCGAATTTATTATTGAATATATTCAATAATTGTTCAGAATTTTTTGGATAAGAATAAAAAATGGTTAAAAATGTGTATAAAAAAATGAAGATTCGTGGAGTGATTTAAAAAGGCACCGAGGACTAATGAACATTGAATGAACAGAGTACGAGGGGGCGTACAAACGGTCCCCTGACTTCCTGCCAATTGCGGACAATTTGCAATCATCTATGATCCCCACACGTTACAACTACCACTACATTTGAAGCTGTGTGGTCCAGACCTCAAAAGTTCACGCGGCTTGGTTCATCGAATCGCGCACATAACACGTCGTACGTGATACGTCTTTACTTCCCACGTGACGTAACACATACGAGAAGAAGGTATAATTTCAAAAATAAAAAATATTTTTTAAATATAAAAGAAAAACAGAAATGGGATAATGAAAGGTAATAAAAATATTACACGTAATAAAAGATGAAAGACAGGAGATAAAAGATACAATATTCACTTAAATCTTACGCAGAAGAGAAAGGAGAACCAACTATTCTACTTTATTTCTACGGTCAATTTCTTCCACCTTATGGTTTGGCCTACAACCTTCCAATCACGATTTACATTCTTCTGCTTTTAGTATGAAATTGTGGCAGAGAAAACTGGAAAGGTCGCATCAAACTTTCTAGAAACAATATAAATTTTTTTAAAAAGTGGATTCATTTTCTTGTTTCTAGAAGCAATATAAATTTTAAAAAAAAGTGGATTCATTTTCTTGTTTCTAGAAAGATTATAATTATATAATATATAATTATAATCATTTTATAAATATAGAACTTTTAATATTATAATAATTATTTTTTTAGTGGAAAATAATTTTTTTGTTGATTTTAAGAGTATGTAGATATTAAATTTAGACTTCTTACTTCCTGCTTTCAGAATTTCAGATTCACTTTACATTTTAAATGTAGCAGATTTTCCATGCTTGAATCTCTTCGAGGTCATGAATCGTGAATCTGGAATCATTGGAAGCTGCGAAATTAAAGACGCAGGTCTCATCTGGTGATCTAAATTTTCATTGACTTTTATGAGATTCGTTCATTACCATCATTATACAATTCGTATTCCGGCCAATTTCCTTCCATAACTTCAAAAACACCCATGCAAATGATTAAAAACAATTTTCGAGATTTCTTTCTAAAAAGTAATTTCCAATTTGAGTAAGTAGAATATTTCCGGTACTTTCCAGTTTAAGATTCTTTGGTCAAATTAAAAAGTGTATTGAACCAAGTTAAACGTACAGTATTTTCAAGCATAAATAGCAATGTCAAATTAAAATTAGCCTTTCAAGATTTGAGAAAAATAAAATAAAAAATCTATTTTTCTAAAACAAAAATTGTATTACCTCATTAAAAAGGAAAAATGTGATTAAAGTAAAATTGTGTTAAAACAAAAATTATATTTGCTACGTCTGAGTTATTTGCTGTAAAAATTAGCAAACTGAAGGGTTCCTATGAAATTCAATTCGAAATCTGTCATCGTGATGGTTAGCACTCATCATACCAAAAGTTTCTCGGAACTTATCTTTCACACGACCATCGTATCGGAACTCAGAATCCTTTCTCTATATTATCCCATCGTCCTATTCAAATCCCACGACCACTATTTGCATAGAAAATTTGCAGAAGGTATTTTATTTTGATGGAAAAAATATTTAAAAAATTTTTTAATATAATAATTATAATACCTACTATATATAGTATTAGAAATAAAATAATCAATAATAAATTATCATTAAAATGGATTTTTTTATTCAAGGGCACTTTCGATTAAAAAATTAAAGACTGCACTTGGATCAAAGATTAAATTTTTTTACTCAAGTGCACTTTCGATTAAAAAATTAAAGATTGCACTTGGATTAAAGATTGAATTTTTTTTATTTAAGTGCACTTTCGATTAAAAAATTAAGGATTGCACTTTTTCACTCACACGACGAATTGTGTAAACGAGTACCCGTTTGCTAATATAAAGTGATCGTAATAGTTTTGTCCGCCAGGTTACGGCGATTCGCTGTCGACGAATTAATCCTTTCCGTCGGCATCTAAATTATCTCGTCAAGGCTAATGAAATCTCGTCAGCAAATAAGATAAATCTATTATGTCCCTTCTATCGAATAATCTATTTCTTTTAGGTCAAATACCAAACTTTATTAAAATATTGTTTTGTTTTCTAGTTCTATGTAACAGAATTATTAATTCGAACATTATACTATCAATTTTACTATAATAATATAACTTTATTAATAATTTCATTAAATAAAATATTGATAAAATAATATTTATTAATAATTAATAATTTATTTATAATTTATATAACCAATAAAAATATTGATTAAATTATAAGAAATATTGATGATAGAATCCCTCAAAGGTTTGCAATGACAGCTATACAAAAATATGATAAAAGAGTGACGTCTATTAAAATGATGATGTATTGTATTAAAATATGAATGAAGTAATTTGAAGTAATAACATAATTATATAATATAAGTCTGTAATACATACATCACTATAATAAGCAGTAATAAAAATAATGCAAATGTGAACTTGTATCTGATCCAAGCAAGCTTGCAAGATGGCAATATTCATGAATAAAGTTTTTTTTTTTCTTTAACAAAAAATCTGTAAGTGTGTCGTTGTGTAATAAACAAGTGTTTTTACCACATTTTCAAAAGATTTTTTTCTTTTCCAGTTATCTTGAACTAAAAATATTCTGTTTTATCCTTGTAACTTATGCAGCCTGCATTTTTACCAATGTTTCTAACTTTAAAATACACTTTTATTTAATTTATATCAAGTTTGTCACTTCTAATTGACTAATTAATTAAATCAAGTAACTGAAAGCTATTAAAAAATTAAGATAGTCTCACAATTAATAATAATGAAATATAATAGTCAACATTCAAATCAAAATCTTTCAATTAAAATAACTACTCCTTTGATTCTCTCGACGAAACTTCCTCCTAAAATTCGAAATAAAAATATCATTCTTGAATAAATTTTATTCAACATTTTTGTGAGTGATATATGTTTGCTTGTGTCTCAGAATTGAATATGGTATGTAGAAAAGTCTTGATCTGATTATCAAACGAAATGAATCAAAAAATGGATTCCAAAAAGAATTAAGGTTAAATTAATTTGAATTTTTTTTACATACCTTTTTGAAAAAACACCGTGCACTCCTTGAAAGAGCTGTCAAGAGCTCTTTCGTTCTGAGCGGTTCTCGAAGTTCATAGAAAGGAGAGTTGTTGTTCCCGACTGAATCTGGAGAGTTTCAAACTCGAGGATCTACCGCTCAACAGACAAACTGGAAAACTCTGGAGAACATTCTATCGCCATCTGTTGAACTTATAAGAACTTTCAGGCTCCATTCTTTCCTTATTGACAGAGCAAAATTGTTAATATTAGGAAATTTCTATGTCAAACTCACAAAAATCACAAATATTCATTTTACCAATTTACACTTTTCTTTGAATACTCAGAAGAATCTCTTTATTTTTATTATACTAAAAAAAATAATGATAAAGCTTTTGAAAAATTATGCTCGTAGAGTTTGTGGCTTTGGGGTCAGTAAATGATGAAACAGTTATTTTCTTATCAGGCGTTTCGACTTCGTGTGTGGGCCCTCTTCAGTGCTTTATTCTATAATATTATTAAATTACATTGTAAATTTGGTGTAATTTGGTACGGTTTCCCTACATATCTTTTGTACCTATTTTAATAGAGTATTTTCTAGAGTTATGACTGAAAATTATATAGGAGTCATTCCAAAGACTTTTTTAAATTTCAACCAAAATTCTACGCGACCATGACAGCGATTTATCTGGCGATTTTTTTCCTAATAGTAGGTGCCTAAAAAACGCCAAAAACGAAGTATTAGATTTTTTGATTTAAAATTTTCTGGGAACCTTTTTTTTAAAATTTGAGTTTTTCGTGAATTTTGCGTTTCTTTTCAAACCTTCGTAAAAAATTTAATTTATAACCGACTTTAATGTTTAACGGCTGAATTTATTCCTTTCAAGGAGGAGTTTTAGGAAAAATATTTACCTTACACGCATTTCTAAAAATGCAAGATAGGACCGTTTTCATAATTGTCTATAAAATCACTAAAGTTCAGAAAAATTCAAAAAGCTTACAATTTTTAATTTTCAAGTTAAGCGATCTCGCTTTTGGATAAAATTATAAGGTATATTATACTTAATGAAAATTTCATGGAAATAATTCTTGTGAAGCCATTGGTTATATCTGATATAAATATTTATAAAGCTAAAAAAGATATTTTTGATCAAATTTTCCATTTTCACACCGACTTAACAGCAATAGTCCTAATTTTATATATGATTATGGCTTTTTCTGAAAAAATTAAGAGATGATTTTCTCGAAAACCCTACCTTGTCTTTTAACCAATTTTTTTGCTAAATTGATACTCATGTGATGAAGAAAATAGATAAGTTTCATGCGGGCTAAACTACTTTTGTAAATAGGAGAATTTTTTTAATGAAATCGAATTTTCGAATTTTTCTTAAAACTGACGGCACGTCCGAAAAAATATCAACAACAACGTTTTATGCTTTAAAAAAGTTCTACGCAAAAGACCTCTTAATGTTTTATAATATCTTTCATTGTTTGTGAGAAAAATTCCAAACTGTGATTTTGTAAAAACAGAAATTGTCCTGGACTCAAAATGGTTTGGCCGACAAAAAACTCGCTGGATGGTTTCCTGCTGAAAACATGAATTTTTAAAAAATATTTGATAAAATTAAAAAAGTGGGTTTTTCGATGAAATCGCCATTTTATGTTTGCAGAATTCATTTAAAAAAATAAGATCGATTATATTGAAAAACCCGTCTTTTTAATTTTTTTCAAATATTTTTAAAAAAATTATGTTTACATACGAAAACTATCCAGAGAGTTTTATATTGGCCAAACCATCTCTGAGTCCAGGACAATTTCTGTTTTTACAAAATTACATTTTCGAATTTTTCTCATAAACGATGCAAGATATCATAAAAGATTAAGAGATCTTTTGCGTATAACTTTTTTAAAGCATCAACCTCTTTTGTTGATATTTTTTCGTATGTGCCGTCAGTTGTCAGAAAAATTCGAAAATTCGATTTCATTAAAAAAAAATTCTCCTGTTTACAAAAGTAGTCTAGCTCGCATGAAATTTATCTATTTTTTTTTCATCATATGAATTCCAATTTAGCAAAAAAATTTGGGCAAGAAACAAGGTAGGGTTTTTGAGAAAATCGTCTTTTAATTTTTTCAGGAGAACCGTCGCCATTTTGCGAATTTTCAATAATTTGTTAATTTTCTGGCGGATTTTGAAAGATGCCAATAAACCTCACCATAATCAGGAAAGAAAACTCAAATATCTTAATTGAGACTAAAGTTATAAAAGTTTAAAGAAAAATGTTGTGTTTGTTTAAAAAAAGAAACTTAAAATTCAAATACTCATAACTTCGTGAAAATGTATTTTTTCTTAAAACGGTAAAATACGTGTCATCTTATTTCCTTTAAAAGACAACATATTTCATAGATATTTCATAGATATTTTAATATTACACTTTAGTCACTAGGGCTTAGTTGAAAAACCTCCATTCGTACTCCTTCAATAATATAAACTATTTTAATGTTAAATTGAAAAGAAATTCATCTTTGTATGTTCAGAATAATAAATAAAAAACATTTAAAAACTTTTAAAACCTATTGAATTAACTGTTATTCATTGAAAACTATTATTTAATGACCGGGAAAAAATTTTTGATGACCGGGAAATGACCGGGAATTTTTTTCGTCGGTGAAAACGGCCACTCTGATAAGGAATATTCACGCAAGTATAATTTATATTACTTTTCCCTACTTTTAAAATAAATACTTTTAACCTCTCTACTACTTGTTTCATTTAATTCTAAAATAATTAGGAGCAGTGTTATAATAGTTCCCATAAATCTAGAAAAATAAACGTTCTCAATAAATAAAAATTAAAACGTAAGTCTTACCAACTTACGCCAAAAGGCTGGCTCCGAAGAGCGATATATATACTCGTCGCGTCACGTTTTTAACCGGGAAGCGATAAGAGCTTGCAACGCGTGCTACTTCCAGTGACACTCGTTGCACAAATCGTTCAACCTGGTGTTTCAATATTTGATAATATCTAAGATTTTTAATTACAAACATGACACTTTTATAACTTCTCATATGTAATAAAAACAAAAAATAATAATGCCAAGTTAGATTTAATTATAAAAGTTATTACAATTTATAACTGGAGATTAGAATTATATTGATATTTTAAAATGCAGATATGCTTTTGAAATCGTAAAATGAGACTTTGTAGGGTATGAAACCTGCTGCAGAAACTCGGTATGTATGTATGTACGATTCACCCTAATCCGATGAAAGCTGATTAGTTTGATCAAATTTGTTATAAACAATAAATAATTTTTTTGCAAAAAAAATGTGGTAACAGAAAGTCATGATAAAGAAATTTGTTAATTAGGCTTGTTTAAACATTTTCTAATTGTAATATGATGGAGAAATATGATAAATAAGGTTCACTGCCTACTGATAATGATGGGTATCGTGAAGAAACAGCCTGATTTTCTTTATAAATGACTTCAGGCATGGATTGTTCATTAAATTTATTTATAACATAGCAAATTATTAATTGATTTTCATTTGTTCGATCGAGAAATTCTTTTTGCTTACAAATGTTTGAAATTAGGTATGAACTAAATGACCAAACACTGATAATCCCTACGAAACCATTTTCATCCACTTATTTGTTTATAACAAATGCCATGAATTTTTAAACTTCTAAACTAACACTGAACAATGTTCTTAGATAGTTTCGTCATTGGCGTAAGGCATTTTGGATTAAACAGAAATATTTTATAAAAAACGGTTCTCGTCTAAGGAGATATCACTATGTAATATCCTATGCAATAACGTGCACTTTCTATGCAATTTCACCCAATCCCGTGCAATCTCGTTCAATCCCATACAATCTCGTTCAATCCCATACAATCTATATGCAATCTCATGCCATCCTTTGCAATCTTTAAATCCCATCCAGTTCTCTATACATAATCTTATTCTAATGCTATAAATATGGGAATACATAGCATCGGACTTCGGAAAATGATGATTTTCTACATAAACGTTTGTTTTGTATCATATTATGCGCACAGGAAAAACAAAGTGTAATTTTTACCATGATTTCGGTGTGACATTTACCTGCAACAAGAATTAACTTCACTGGGTAAAGACCTTAGCTAGGTATGCATGGTTGATCTGCTTTATCAGATATTTGATACATATTTGGGTCGTAGGTTTCCGCCATTATAAGACTAATTTACCCCAAATGCCAACTTCAAAAAAATTTTTTTACAAAAGTTATAAAAAAATTTTGACAAACCAAAAAATTAAATTTTCTTGAAAATGGTTGAATCAATTTCGATGGATCAAATATATATTGTAGAAGATATCACAGCGGTTCTGAAAAAAATGGAGAGTCAATGGCGGTAATTAGAAAGAAATAAAAAATTTTGTTTGCGGAACCAACTAAAAATGTATTACCAGTGACTCCTAGCTGTAATTTTGTTTAAACTGCTAACAAATATTAATTATTTAAACAAGCCTATAAATAAATGCACATTTTGGCCATTTTTCTAAGAGCAGCCTCCATTTTCTTAGCGAAATCAATTAAAAATGTATTGCCAATGACTCTTCGCTATGATATTTTGCCAATGGACAAGAACAGTTAATTATTTAAACAATTTTTATAAACAAATTCGATGCTGAACTAATATTGAACTAATTATTGAAACTTATAAAGTACTAATCATTAAAACCTATAAAGTACAATTTCAAAATCACCGCCTGATCTGTCTAAGTTTTGAGGTTATAATACCGTATTTTTACTTGTTTGGTGAAATTTTTAATTTTTAGGACAAATCCTTTTGCATGTATTGTATGTATGTATGTAATCTGTATGTATGTAATCCTTCTGTATAATACTTTTATGATAATAAAACTTCATTTACACCATGAATTATCATTCCAAAAATGATAATTTGTTTAAAATATTAGTTTTACCAGATTTACCAGCTTGACCTGTCATTATCGGTATTACTGGTAAAACTGGTAAATAAACTCCTTCATACGTGTAAGGTCACCTATCTCTAGGCCCATCACTATCAGTCAAATTCAATTATAGCTGATATTCACAATGATGTTTTTTTATTTTTTTCATTATTTTTTTTTTTTTGAAAAAGCACTGTTTCAGATTCATGTTGCAAAATTATGTTAAAATCACAGAATATGATGATTTCCATTGTCTACATTTTCAGTTTGAACTACTGCAGGCATAAATTTAAAGCATCAAAGTGAATCTTTCCATTTTTATGGTTTTGAACATCTGCTTTATAATCAGGATAACTGCAGCAGTCTCGTTAACAGCAGAAGATTATGTGCATTTAATTACAGATGTCAGATTAATTACAGATGTCAGATTTAATTACAGATGAACTTTGCTGCATTTTACTGATGAAGAAAGTAAGTTCCTAAAGAAAATTATTTTTTTTACGAAAGTATAAGAGGTTGAAGGTTTCAAACCGAATATCAAGGATTTTTTCAGGCAGAAATTAATATCGATATTCAATATATTGCTTCCTCATATAGGAGGCTTTGTAATTTTGAAAATTTTCGAATCTCCTTTTTCACATTTTTCGTACTAATTCGACCCTACGAATCCGAAAATGAGGTTTTTTAAAAAATGTCCGTGTGTGTGTGTGTGTGTGCCAATAATGCTTTTTTAATGATAACTCGCAAACGGCTTGAACTAGGGTCATGAAATTTCGAGAAATTTTAGTCCCAAATAATACCCATAATTCATTAGGTTTTCAGCCGAACTAGATAAGAAACTTTTTTTTCGATTTTAAAATTTTCTTAAAAATCGTTTTAGATATTATTTTTTTTGCAAGTTTAGTTATAGTCAAGAAAATTTACTCTGGATTTGGAGGTTGTACTGAAATAGACATTTTTCTACCAAAAAAAGATTGAGGTTGATTATTTATATATTTTGATATAACAAAAAGTAAGTTTGAAAAATTCTAAATTTTTAACAAATATTATCGCAGTTTTTTAAGTAATAAAAGACTTTCAGTACATAATGTTTAAAAATTTGACGTGGTATTTAGTTGATAAAACTCAATACAATGTTTGTAATCATCTTCAAACGAAAAATTTACTCATCTAAAATTTTTTGAATTTTTAAAAGATCTTATAAATTCTTGTTGGGTAATGAAACATTTTTAAATTAACTTTTTTAGTTCTGACCAAGAGTTGAAGTTGAGGTATAAAATTCTGTCAACAATTCATAACTTTAAACTTAAATATCTCAGCAGAAAAAAATCGTTTTACGGCAAACAAAAATTCATTTTAAAGATAATGAATCGTCCTTTATGTTTACGTTCTTAGTAAAATGACTACTTGGGTCGAAACATTTGCCGATCCTTAAAGTTTATTTAACAACTAAGTAGATCTTAAGAAATAAACCCCATAGCCAATGAAATATTATCAACGATTTCATATAGAGGGTCAATGAAAAATACGACATGTTTTTCAACATGTCAGAATTAAATTTTATGAAATTTATTTATTTTATTTATGAAATTTATTTATTTATTTATGAAATGACAACTTTAACTTTATTTAACTCGGAATTCTGAAGTGATGGGCAAATTCTGGGGTCGAATTCGGATTCGGAGCATAAAATTACATAAACTACTTTCGATTTGAAAAAATATGTCATAAGCCCTTACGAGTCCTTAGAGGCTTGTGTTATTTGCAAAAAGCTGTTGGCTAAATTGCCTTTATGCTTTCAAAATTATATTTATTAACACATACGCATTCTATCGATTTAGATAAAATAAAAAATTATAATTTACTATTATCAGGAATTTTTTTCTAAACCTTCTTCATGAAAAAATACAAAAAAACGCCTAAAGTAAAAAATTTTTAAAAATCAAAATTGATTTTTTTTTAAACTATTGACTCTAGAGAAAAACGTTTTGCTTGTAGTTTTTCAAGGTCTTATGAAGACTCAACGCCTTTCTCGGTAAATGAGAGAAACTGCAAGGAACGTTTTTTTTTCATTGGCAAAATTAGAGTCACTCTTAAACTATCGACTACATAAAAAAAAGCTTTTCAGAAAAAATATGTAATTTATTGAAATCTACATTTTTTGTGTGCAATATTTTTTTCTGAAATGCATACTTTTCAAGGCATATGTAGTTCGTTTTTTGATCGAAATTATGAAAAATCAGGGTGATTTTCATTTATGGCTGATTTTATCGAAAAATAATGATTTCTCCAAAAAATTTCTCCAAAATTTACAGAAAAGTTGTATTTTTATAAAATATACATTTTCTCTGTAAAATATTTTTCTGTAAAAGCAATATTTTTCAAAATAAATCATGTAAACACGGAAATAGAGGTCATTTCGAAAATTCATTGTATCTCAGAAATTAAAATGCACAGAAAAGGGGGGGGCTATTTTTGTACAAGGTTGAATATGTAAATTTATATATGATAATCATATATAAAATTAGGACTCTAGCTGTTAAGTCAATGTGAAAATGGCAAATTTGATCAAAAATATCTTTTTGAGCCTTATAGATATTTGTATCAGAGATAACCAATGACTTCACAAGAATTATTTCCATGAAATTTCCATTAGGTCCACCTTATATATATATAAGTATATACCTTATAATTTAATCCAAAAGCGAGATCGCTTAACTTGAAAATTAGAAATTGTCAGCTCTTTGAATTTTTGTGAAAAGTGAATTTATAGACAATTTGGAAAGCGGCCCTAGCTTGCATTTTTGGAAATGCGTGTAAGGTAAATGAATTTCCTAAAACTACTCTTTGAAACGAATAAATTTAGCCATTAAACATTAAAATTAGTTGTAAATAACATTTTTTATGAAGATTTGAAAAGAATTGCAAAATTTACGAAAAACTCAAATTTCAAAAAAAGTTTCTCAGAAAGTTTTAAATCGAAAAATCTAATACTTCGTTTTTGGCGGTTTTTGGGCACCTACCATTAAGAAAAATATCGGCAGATAAATGGTCATGGTCGCGCAGAATTTTGGCTGAAATTTAAAGAAATCTTTGGAATGATCCCTATATACTACTGTTACAATTTTCAATTTTAAGTCATAACTCTAGAAAAGACTCTATTAAAATAAGTACAAAAGATACTTATAATTTAATAATATTGTAGAATAAAAATAAGGACAAAAGATACTTGTAATTTAATAATATTATAGACTAAAGCACTGAAGAAGACCCATACACGAGGCCGAAACGTCTGATGAGAAAATAACTATTTCATCATTTACTGACCCCAAAGTCACAAACTCAACGAGTATAATTTAAAGGAGGGTCGCAAAAAAGTCATTTCAATACTTTTGAAAAGTTTAAGAAAAGAAAACCTACAATAAAAACGGAGATAGTTCATAAAAATGCAAACATTTTTAAAGAAATAATTTATTCCCTATCTACATTCACACGACTGATATAAATATAACAGTATCACAAAGATGTGAGAATAAATAAACAAACAGGAGGAAAACAAACACTTTATAACAAAATTGAGCCAAAAAAAGTTGAGATCCACCGTTAAGTCTTAAAGGTATTTTCACTGGTTTCTGAATAAGTAATTTTTAATTTTTCTTCTTTAATTTCTCGGAGGACTCTGACATTGAGTCGAGCCACAATTTCAATTCCCTGGAAAGCTCAGGTTTTCGTGCAGTGGGATCGACTTTTGCGACGATTTCTGGTACAGGAACTTTCAAATTTGTTACACTTTGTTTACTCAAAACGACTGCTCGAATGAAATTGTCTGGGAGACTTATAATCTGATGTTCTAAGTAGAAATTCTTGTCGTCCCAGTAGATTAGCTGAAAAATTAAGTAGAAGAGGGCGTTAATATTCAAACCGAATTTATTTTCATTGAAAAATTTAAATATTCATTTACTATTTATTACGTGATGCATAAAAGTAATTTGTTACTTGTGTTTGTATTTAATTTGTATTTAATTTTGTTTGTATTAATTGTATTTAATTTTGTATAATGCACACAATAAAATGAAACCAATTCTGTATTGCCATTAACTTTTTTCTCTACTTTCTGTTCAATGGGTCTTAATTTTTTATCATATTTTATAGTCATTGTTTAATAATATTGAGAAAATTAGGATGCAAAATATACTTAACACATGAGAAATTATACTTAAATGAAATTGGAATAATTTCTGGCTCTAATTTATTTTTTAATCTTATCATGAACTCCCTTTTTTACTCACAGTATAGTTTATTTTAAATTTCGGTCAAGAATTTTTTACAATAGTTTACTTGACAGTAACTGTAAAATAATATATTTAATATATCACAAGTAAACAAAGTTATAAAAAATTCTTTTCCACGAAAAATCGGTTGATATAAGTAGAAAAGGGAGTTAATTGCAAGACTGAAAGCGAATTATTGTCGAGACTGGTTTCATTGTAATTTAAGTAAATTTAATTTGTTTTTATATATTCACTCAAAAATAATTTCAACATATATCCAATTATTATTAAGTCAATAAATACGATTATTATAGTTCCTTAAAACAGCTAAAGAGTAAGTAGAGGAAGATGTTTATGACAAGAATTGTTTTCATTTTATGGAAACCTTTCGATCTTTTTTTGGATTTTAAAGTATTATTTCTTGTAAATATTATAGAATATTTTGTACAAAATTGGAAATATTTTACCTGAGTGGTAATCTTGTAAGGAGTAAAAATAGGAAGCGGTCTTCGATATCGAGTAGAGCATGCTCCCTGTACCATGCCACCTCCTTTGGCACTAATTCCAGAAAATAGACCAGATCTATCATAATAATGGAATCTTGAAAAATCTAATTCACGAAGATACCTCGCATTGTTCATGTGCTTGAATACTAAATCTATATCTTGAGTGAAGCATATTCCTGGAAAAAAAATATATTAGTTAAAAAGGAAGACAATTATTCTCTATAGATTCTATCAAATTTATTTCCAAAAATCTGCCCGGTCCCCTTCGGGAGCGCGGGCACATTCTCATCGCGCGCTTCGCTCGCAAGTTTGAGCGCGCCTAGGGCGCGCGAAGTGGCCGTCGCGCTTCGCGCCCTGATGCTATTGATCATCGCGCTACGCGCTCCGATATTATTGAACGTCGCGATTCGCGCTCCTTTATCGTTGAACTTCGCGCTGCGCGCAAGGTCCTTATAGTTCGCGAAGGTCGCCTCGCTCGCTAGTTTGAGCGCGCTTCCGGGCTCGCGGAATATTCGTCGTTCTTTGCGCAGAGTC
>JBAGKK010000343.1:2270433-2293326 GCA_037177015.1 Euceroptres primus | reverse complement strand
TTTATTGCCTTAAATAAAATATCACTTAACTTCAGAGAAACAAATAAATGAAGGGTGGCAGTACAGAAATAGATAACCAACAAAATGTGAATTTTCCAGCAGAGTGAAAAAACCTTCGGTAAAATCGAAATCACCATTTAAAGATAAAACATAAATCCACTTCAGTGCTAGAGTGTTGTTGAATTAAGGGCAAGAAAGTTTGATTAGAAAAATTTATCCAGTTTCGAGGAAACATGTGGAAGTTGATAATATCAAAGTTACACTAGCCTAAAATTCAAGCAGGCTTGACTGTGGATTTCGATAAAAACTGTTATTTTAATTTAAAAAATAAAATAAAAACTTACTCCCTAGATATTGAGTTTCTGAATACGGGTAAACAAAGTTCTATGTAAAAAAGTTAGTCAATTCCGAGTAAATCGACCGATAATTTTGAGGTTAAAATTTCCTAGGTTTTCAAAATCTGGTCTGGATAGCGATTAAAAATCAAAGTTTCAATTTTTTAATATTTTTATTATATTTTATTATATTTTTATATTAATAAAGAAAAAAATAAAAATGATAATTAAAAATGATAATTAAATTTATAATATTAAATAAAATAATTAAAATACAAATTTAAAGGAAAAAGTATCAGCCGCGATTCTATAGTTTTATCTTCATTTAAAATAATTGCAAATTTTTTTACAGAAAATGCTTACAACAAATAAAACAACTTAAATTAATTTTCTTCAAAACCAATGTATTCTCACAATTGAGTAGAAAATATGAATTAACCTATTCATAATTTTTTAAATATTACGAAAAATTTTTAATAAATTTTACTTTCAGTTGATTATTCTTAATAACTTTAAAAAATGTTTTCATCATATTTCAATCAATAGTAATTTCATATTTTTGATTGGACGTATTTTCTACATTAATTTACTAATGGATCTACTAAAAATCAACAAAATTAAAGTTCTTGAAAAAAATGTATTCAGTTT
Organism: Euceroptres primus; assembly: GCA_037177015.1. Taxonomy (NCBI): domain Eukaryota; kingdom Metazoa; phylum Arthropoda; class Insecta; order Hymenoptera; family Figitidae; genus Euceroptres; species Euceroptres primus. Next base: position 2,292,343 of record JBAGKK010000343.1, on the reverse strand, counting down.
GTATAATAATAATAGTAATTTATGGATATCTTTATACACACAATAATATAATTTTGTGACATACCTGCTTACTATTAATAATTATTCTTATATTCCAATTTTCCAATGATATATTTCCGGGTAGATAGAATTATTTAAGAAACATAAATACTTCTGAAATGTTTGAAAACTTAACCACGCTAAACCTCTAAACAAATGTGAAATTTCGTGTTTATCATCATTCAACGAACACAGCTCGAGATCATCGCGGTGCTACCAATTGTGCCAGCGAAATATCACGATTATCTACTGTTAGCTATCTACTGTTGGAAAATGGAATGCCAAATAAAAAGTCCTGAAATATTTATAAATAATAAAAATGAACACTTTTTGCCATATGCATATTGTTTATTAACCTTCAAATTATGATTATAATGTAAAACCATGCCTCAGAAAAATTTCATTGAGATGAAAAGTATGAATAAAAAAAAGGTAAAATTTTTTTTCCAATGCTAAAAATTAAGTTTTTTCTTTCACACAATAATTAGTGATACTTTTTCAATGAAAATTTGTCTGACAAGACATTACGATTGCCGAAATTGGATACTAAAAGAACCAATCAAGATTCTTGGCTAGTTTTCCTGTTTAATAAGGATTATCTACTGTTAATCATTATCTACTCTTGGGTAGTTCCCCCTACACCTATTGACTTTTTTGTTTGCTGGACGAAGTATAACAACTTTACACACTTTTTAGATCTGGAAGTTGTGGGCCCAGAATACCATATGACATTGTCACTCTCCTTTGATAAAAAAAAGAAAATTATATATTATTTATCAGTAAACTTTAATAATTTCAAGATATCAACTTTTTAAATTAATATCAAATTTAATTAGTATCAAGTTTCTTTTAAAAAATGGCATTTTTGGAAACTCAAATTTTCCAATTTTTGCAACTAAACAAAACAAAATTTTTAAAGTAATTTCTGTCTGGAAAACCTTCTTTAGAATGTATCTATGCTTGTCAAATTTTCTCAGAATTTTTAAATTAAAATTGTAAAAGTTATCTTTAAAAAATAGTCGGTAATCTTTTGTGACATTTTTGGTACCGTGGGCACTAAAAGGGTTAAAAATGAGATTTCGAAGAAATCCTTTTAGCACAACATATATTTGATTTTTTAAGAATTTTTTTAGCAAAAAACCCATTTTTGACCAAAATGTTGGTTATCTAGTTCTGTACTGTCACCCTTCAAATATGTATTTATCAAAGCAGATACACGAAAACTTTTTTGCGCAGCAGGAAAAACTCTCATAGAGTTAATTTCTTAAAACGAATCCAATGATTCTAGGAATATGCTCTCTAAATCTGAATCAGTCTTTAACTGATCATCAGTTAAACCATGGCTGACTTCTTGCTTTAGCAATAAGTCAAAATTAACTGATATTCAGTTAAAAATTCACTGATATTCAGTCAAAAATTCACTGATTTGCAGGCAAACAAGTTACTGAAGTTGCAGTAAATGAAAAATTAACTGAGTTTTTAGTTTGACTGAAAAATTAGTGTGTTTGACTGAAATTTTGGTTCATTTTTCACTGAATGAATCAGTGATTGACTTCTTGATTATGAATCAGTTATTTTTAACTGATTCAAATTTAGAGAATGAAGTAAACTTTTCCAATATTCTTAAATTTCAATCCAGTAGTTAGAATAACAATAAAATTGCACTGACAAAGGTTAATATGTGTCAAAACCAATTTATATTTTTCGTTATAATTTGTATAACCATAAAATTATAACCAGCACAAATGTCACCAATCAATCTCAATAATTGAAAACATAGTAAAACAAAAGCAATCTAAAACGAGTGGGAACACAGAAGCTTCAATATGGACAGGCAGCATGAATACTTACTTTATTATTATAGATTTTTCAACAAACTTCTTCGAGGTTGTCATTCTATAATTTTTAACGTAGTTTGCCAGTGTTTTTCTCGTTGTGTAAAGAATTTTAAAAAAAAAACGAATTTTGAGAGGAAGAAACAGTTTCGTCGTAAAGTGTACGGAAGCGAACGAATCGAAGAAAAAGAAGCGAGCGAAGAGTTGCTTCTTTTCTTACATTGTCGCTGGGGATTGGACGGGTCCTAAGCTGAGCTGCCGCTTCCTTTCATCCGATAAATCAGCAGTCGTAAATAACATCGAGTGTGCGGGGCAAGAACGAAGAAATAAAGAGACCAATAGACTACGAAGGACCCTTCGTCTTCTACTATTTTAACCCTCAAGTGCCTCCGCTCCACCTCGAACTCAAGCAGCATCCATCAACCTGACTGGACCGATCGGATTCCACTAGTTCTATGTCCACGCGTTCGCGAAACGATATTTAATTCCTCTAGATTGTTAACAATAATGTTTTGGATTTTAACGAATTTGTAATGTCATACATTTATTTATTTCCATCTTTAAAAACTATATGAAAAATAGGCATGATGCTTGTAAAAGTATTTTGTTATTTGCAATAATTAAAACTTATAATTAAATTTGAATGAAATAAAAACAAAGGCCATAGCTGGGCAAGTATGGTTGGTCTGCTCTAGCAGATATTTGGTTCATATTTGGGTGGTAAGTTTCTACCATTATTAGAATAATTTACCCCAAGTGCCAACTTCAAAAAAATTTTTTTACAAAAGTTATAAAAAAATTTTTAAAAATCAAAAAATGAAATTTTCTCGAAAATGGCTAAACCAATTTCGATGGTTCAAATATATATATTGTACAAGATATTAAAGCAGTCCCAAAAAGAAATGGAGAGTCAATTTTGGCAATTAGAAAGGAATAACAAAAATTTTTGAATTTCAAAAACATTTTTTTTCAATGAAAGCTTTCTGGTACCGCTGCAATTTTTTTCCTATTGCACAGACACGCTCTCAGTAACAACATATATTTTTGCGAGCATGATCCCAATGGTACTTCACAGTTTTAAAAAAATTATTTTGTTGGCGTCTACGAAGTATGCAATTCCATTGAAACGACGGGTCTTCGTAATTTTAACTCATGACTCTTAAATGAATATCATTTGAAATCATAGACACGCTTTTGCATAGATTTTACTTCACATCTTGTGTTTTCGATCTTTTTTGTGTGCTATTACATACGCCTCACAATGTGGCCAAAAGCACTTTTTGTGAACAAAAGTCTGTATACAAGCCAATTTTCAATGGATTTGGATGCTTTTTTAAAAATAAGGCTTCCGGGTATAACGAGTCGGTTCAGAAAATTCACTTTAGCCAAATGAAAATTTTTTATTTAACAACAAAATAAACAATATTTTTTGCCTAACTTTTCAGATGTACCTTTTTTTTAAGAACTTTAAATTGACTAAAAAACAGCTTAAGTCAGCGTAATAATTATCTAGCAACAATTTCCAGTAGGTTAGAGTAAGAAAAAAAATTTGTTATAATATTTTAAACAAATTAATGAACAAAAGCCATTTTCTCGTGATTCGCAATGATTAGTTGTTTGACATTCATAGTTTTTATATTAATTAATGCCTAATTGCGTTTAGTTAAAAATAATTGCTGTTTGACAATTATTTAAACAATTTTTGTAAACAAATACACAGTTCCGTATGTCACAATGAAGAGGCTTCATTTTTTGCAGAATATAACAAAAATGTCTTTCCAAAGACTCCGTGTTGTCATTTTTTCTAATTAACAACAACTGTTGATTATTTAAACAATATTTATAAACAAATTCACATTTTCAACATTATTCAACGAATAGGCCCAATTTTTTTGCTGTATTAACTAAAAAGCCAAAGACATTATTTATCGGTTATCGTATCTTAACACTTTTTCTTAATTAGAAAAATATGACAAAAAGGAATTATTGACAGAACATTTCTTGTTGATTCCACAAAAAAATTAATATTTATCATTGAAAAATAGTCGAACTGTGAATTTGTTTATAAATATTGATTAAATAATCAACAGTTTTTGTTAATTGGACAAATATGACAAGAAGGAGTCATTGGTAAAACATTTCTAGTTTATTTCACGAAAAAAATTAACCTATTCTTGCAAAAGTGGCCCAAATGTACATTTGTTTATAAAAATTGTTTAAATCATTAACTGTCCTTATCCATTGGCAAAGTAATATAGCAAAGAGTCATTGGCCATACATTTTTAGTTGATTACGCTAAGAAAAGGAGTTTATTCTTGAAAAAATGGTCAAAATGTGCATTTATTTATCAAATTGTTTAAATAATTAATATTTTTTATCAGTTAAGACTAAACTACAGCTAGGAGTCTCTGCCAATACATGTTTAGTTGGTTTCGCAAAAAAAAAATTGGGCATATTCGTTGAATAATGTTAATAATGTGAATTTGTTTATAAATATTGTTTAAATAATTAGCAATTGTTCATTTGAGAAAAAATTACAGCAAGGAGTCTTTGGCAAAGTATTTTAGATATATTCTGCAAAAAAATGGAGCCTATTCATTGTGACATTTGAAAACTGTGCATTAGTTTATAAAAATTGTTTAAATAATTGTCAAACAGCAGTGACTCTTCACTAATCACAATTAGGCAATAATTTCTCTCATATTTTATATAAAAACTATAAATTTCAGACAACTAATCATTGTGAATCACGAGAAAATGTCTTTTGTTTAATTATTTGTTTACAATATTATAATATTTTTTTCTTACTCTAACCTACTAAAAATTGTTGCTAGATAGTTATTACACTGATTTAAGCTCTTTTTTAGTCAATTTGAAGATCTTAAAAGAAAAGTACATTTGAAAAGTTAGGAAAAAAATATTGTTTATTTTATTGTTAAATAAAAAATTTTTGTTTGGCCAAAGTGAATTTTCTGCACCGACTTGTTATACCTGGAAGCAAGGTGGCAACTAATTAATTACATTTGTAATTACATTTGTAATTACATTACTAGAGTAATTAATAATTGCACAGAAAAATTGTAATTATACTAAAAATAATTAATAATTACAAAAGAAAAATTGTAATTTTATTCAAAATAATTAATAATTACAATATAAAATTGTAATTATAATCGAAATAATTAATAATTACAAAGTAAAAATCGTAATTGTACTCAAAATAATTAGTAATAACGAAAGAAAATAGTAATTATACTCGAAATAATTAATAATTACATAGTAGAAATTGTAATTATACTTGAAATAATTAATAATTACAAAGGAAATTTGTAATTCTACTCAAAACAATTAATAATTACAGAAGAATAATTAGACTGAAGATTTGATATCGATTTGTTCATGTGTTAAATATGTTTAATTATAATTAATCTATAATTTTTTCATTTGTTCATTTGTTAAATATATCGATCCATTCATATGTAAAGAGTGAAAAAACGCAATAAATCTTGTTTGTGCAAAAACAAGTTTGTTTTATATACTTAACATAAAAATTAACCCAGTTGGTACTTGGGCAAACTATCTGGAACCCAGTAATTAATTACAGTATAATTACAATTTTTTCTTTGTAATTATTAATTATTTCGAGTATAATTACAATTTTCTTGTGTAATTATTAATTATTTTGAATGTAATTTCCATTTTTCTTTTGTAATTATTAATTATTTTGAGGATAATTACAATTTCCTTTATGTAATTAGTAATTGAAAATGGATATTAATTATTTTTGCAACCCTGATTCTAATACACTTCAGAATAATGTGCTTGAAGTTCTAAAAGTTCAAATGAACGAATTCTTTATTTGATTTCATTTTAAACTTAAATTTGTTCTGAAGTATTGGTTTATTAATATAGAAGCTAATGTAATGATAAAGAATCTCATGATATTTCTCTTTATTTTCTAGATTGAACGATATTTCAAGATAAATTTGAATTAAGAAAAAAATTCGTTTATTTGAACATTCAGAACGTCCGGTACATTTCAGAATATTCTTGAAGATTTTAGAAGATCATGGAAGAGTTCAGAAGATTTTAGAAGATTCTGGAACATTCTAGTATATTTTTTAGAATATTAAAGAATTTTTCAGAATTCTTTAAGATTGACAGGGTGTCTAGCGATCAAGCCATTTAAAATTCCCGGGTTTTTCCCGGTCAATTTTTTTCCCCGATCAAGTTAAAAATGTCTTTTTGTGATTTTTGAAAGTAAACGTATAGATAGAAATGGGAATTTTAACACAATATACAGATACAAAATTTATATCGTAAAGAAAATAATTATTTATTTACACGTGCCAAACTTATCTTTAATCACAGACTGAAGTGATAAATATTAAACGAAAGTACATACATATTTTAAAACTTTCTTAACACGTTAAATAAATATTTTTTGAATTATACAATCAGAATCACAAGTAGTTGCTTAAATGCTATTAAAATCTGAAGAAAAAAAAAATATAAGTATAATCCCGATCCTAAATAAAATTCCCGGGTTTTTTCCAGTTTTTCCCCGGTAAAATAAAATTCCCGGGTTTTTACCGGTTTTCCCCCGGTAAAATAAAATTCCTAGGTTTTTCCCGGCAAAATAAAATTCCCGGGTTTTATCGGTTTTTCCCGATTTCCCGGTTCGTTAGACACCCTGACTGTATTAAGAATTCTCTAAGATGGTATAAGATTATTATAGATAAATAAAATTATTTATTTAGAATCCAGAAGGTTCTAAAAGATTATGGAAGAATCCAAAAGAATCTAAATGATTGCCGATTTTAAAAGTCTAGAATATTTTGGAGAATTTTTACAGATTTCAGATAAGTTTTGAAGATTCTAAAGAATTTGAGAGAATTTCGGTAATATTTTGTAGACTTTGGAAAATTCTACAAGATTCTGTAGAAAATTCTAGACGGTTACGGAAGTATTCAGAAAATTTTAGAAGTTTCTGGAAGAGTCTAGTATATGTTGTAGAATATTGAAAAAATTTGAGATATTATTTTATACGATTATTGAAGGAGAAGAACCCAGAAGATTCTAGAAGGGTCGCAAATATTTTGGAGAATTTTCAAGGATTTTAAATCAATTTTAAAGATTCTGGAGGACTTTAAGAGATTTTAGGAAACTCTCGTAGATTTTGAAAATTTAGAAATTATGGGATATTTAAGAAAACATGAAAAGAGTTTTAAAATGTCACAAGTTTCTATTTCTCCTAATTCTTGGAAAATTATTCGGAAATTTGAATATAAAAAGGGAAAAAAGGGAGAAAAGGGAATAAAACTATAAAAAGAAGTGATTTTAGGAGATTTGGAGAATAAAAAGGCAAAGGGGGAAAAAAGGTCAATAGGGGCTGACTGTGATCCCCGTTTTTGTAATATTATAATTATATAATTATAATAATTGTTAAATTATAATTATAACCGTGGAGTTATAATTATAAAAAATTATAATTTGTTGAATCAAAAAACATTCCCTGACTCTTTGACTGGTTTTCCTAACTTTCCCTGATTTTCCCTGACCATTTTTAAATTCCCTGACTTTCCAGAATTCTCTGACCTGATGTAGCAAGCCTGTCATTTGAAGAAAACTACTCATTCAAATTTAGAGTGATAAGAATTCTAGGACTATGAGTGAAATTCAAGGACTTTTCCAGGTTTTTCTAAGTAAAAAAAAAAATTCAAGGATTTCTCCAGGTAAAAAAAATTCAAGGATTTTTCCAGGTAAAAAAAAATTTAAGGATTTTTTCAGGTTTTCAAGGATTTCCAGGACGCTAGACACCCTGAAAGAATTCTTTACTTAAATTTTCATTAAGTGATAAGTTGTAGAACACATCAGTAATAACGGTTTTAGAAATCAAATCGTCTAATGATTCAGAGTTCTTGTATTTGATCTTGCAGGTCTATGTTAATTATCAGACGAATATTCACAAGGAAAATATTCTCAAGTCTCAACATGCTAACGACGTTTTATTGAAACAAATACGTGTCTAATATTTGAGACTTACTTGGCCAAACGTGCCTCTACCAAGGAATTCGAGGACTTCGTACTGATTGGTCATGGAGTAGAGAACCTCGTGCTGCACCAGTTGATAATCTCCATCCCCTTGAGGATTGTTGCCTCCTCCACCATTCCCCGTATTTGTCACTTGTTTGGTGTGTGAAGTCATCGTGCTCGGTTGCTTGTGCTGTTGCTGCTGTTGCTGCTGCAGCTGTTGCTGTTGTTGTTGTTGCTGGGTGTGATGTTGAGAAACTACAGTGTTACTTGTGTTGTTCGTGTTGGCGGTGTGAACCGCCAAGTCTTCACCATTACCCTCCCTCGACCAGGATTTTCTCTGCAAGAATAATTAATCAAATTGAATTTCAGGTGAAGAGAAATTTCAGGTGAAATGAAGAAGTACGATGCAAAAGTTATTATTACAATGTCATGAAGCGAAGTGGTAAGTAGATTCGAAGAACCGATCAAAACTCAAGACCAATTATTAACTATTTGCATAGTTCTCTTTAGGAATGATTGCAAGGATTTTTCCAAGAAAGTTGAGCAGAAACTTTGAGCAACTTTAGAATTATTCGCAGACGTCTTCAGCAACATACTGACTATAAGAGCTTCCGGGAATCATGTATCGTGCAGTAGAAATCCCTGAGCATCAAACTGTATCAGGGTATAAAATATGAAAACGAAGCCTTGAATGGAATCAATAATCTACTACTACGCCTGAAAGTGTTATCTACACTCATAAGTGCGGCTATCTCTGTCTCTACCTATAATTTACGTTCAGACTGGAGACCCTCTCAGTTGAATCCAGTTTGAAAAGGAGTCTTGACTTTTATTAAACTACGCACTTCTGAAACCACTGACTTATCGTAGAATCAGTTTAATATTTGTTTCTGAAATACAATACTCTCAAATATATTCTGACAATTTTGGTAAAAACGCCATCTCGTTATCATTTAAATCATTTTACCAACAGTTACATTAAAGTGGAAATTTTTGCGGAGAGATAAACGACATTTGGGACTGATCTAAAATTAGGAGGAGAGATATCACTTATCGCAGTTTTTAATAATTTAATATTAATTTCAAACTTGAAGAACAAATGAACTGTTGTTAAAAAAATTGTTCAAGGCAAAGTAGAAATAACATACCTTTTGGTACGAAATGATGAAAATAAAACCAATCTAGGCGAGCACCTGCACAATCATTCTGAGGGAATATTGAAGCGACGAGGATGTAATACAACTCGAAATCGAAAAATAAAACAGTATCAAGTAACATCTGTTATCTCTCTCGTTAATTCCTGGGATAAAAAGAGTCTAATGTATCACACTGCATGAAAACAAGTGCTACTGAAATAACATGTCCTCGAAATATTCAAGCATACAAAAATTAATGATAGGAATTAATAAAAGCGATCCATTTCTATCAGTTACATTTTAAATAGGAAATATTTTCCGGTCAGTTATTTCGATAATCATTATTGCTAAACTTAAAAAATTAATTGGATATATCGAGAGTTGAACGTCTGATTTCCAAAGAACAAGATAAACCTTATTCACATTCGATTAATAGTGGATTAGAAGCCTTAAAAAAACGTAACTAGTTCAAATTAAATTAAATTCTTTAAATGGACCAAAAGAATCGATCAAATGAAAAATAGTGAATCAGTAAACAAAATATTTTTCCTATAAACTTTCTTTCACACTGAACTGGAGTTTGCAGTGGATTTTTCCAGCATTCTAAGTGCTTTTCTTATTTCTTTCCTTATTTTCTCAGCCTGTTTAGCAGAATCAACGAAAATGGAACATCAACATCCAATATAGGCTAGACACGTAACGATTGGAGAGGGTCAAACTGCAGCTGAGCTCATTGCATGCAAGCGTAAGGTCGACTGCACCCGGCTTAGGTTTCTGCAGTTTTCTATGACCTTGTATAATCAGAAGTATGTATTTCTATTCAACTCTACTACAATCATGATGTTCCATTAAAGACGCCAGACTCACTCAAAGTATAACCAAATAAATAAACTTTTATTGCATCGCGTCATGCACTGCCTGAAAACAAGTTTCGGTCGTTCAAAGTCCTCGCTATTTTCATCATTCAAATCAAATCGACTTTGATTTCCCCCGACCAAAGTCCTAGATTATAATCCAAGACTTTGGTCGGGGGAAATTTTCAATGATTGAAAATTGAAATTTTCAATGATTGAAAATAGAAATAATCAGAATATTTTGTTTTGTATTTCCAGACTGAAATCCATTACAAATCAACCAGGTTTTATACTTTTTTTTTACAGACAATAATAAGACAAATATTGATTACGAATATGAATTTGATTACGATTACGAATTTGAACGCCAATTTAAAAGGAAAAACAAATTTTTCTGCATTCTGAATTTTTTGAACTAATAAAGATATTGAAGCTGTCTTTCTTTTGATTCTAGTGTGGTTTATAGTCCTGTTTTGAAATCTGCAGGAAAATAGTTCAAAATTCAGAAAATGGTGGCGATCTTATTAAAACTATGAGAATTCGATTTTCTCGGAAAATTATAGTTCACAAAAAAAATATTTTCCTTGACTCATAAATGTGAGATGTAATCATTTAATGTAGAACACATATCAGTAAAAACGGTTTTATGAATCAAACCGTCTAATGGTTCAGAGTTCTTATTTTTAATCTCGCATATGTATTATTTACAACGATAGTACTTATTGAAAAGGTACTCTCGTTTCTCAATATGCATATTTTATAGCAAGAGAGCTATGATCAGGGGATTGAAAGGATTCGGGTCTGGAATCGAACCCACGACTGCCGGCCCAAAGCCAGATTCACTAACCACGGCGCCAAGCAGGATAGGTACCGAGACCAGCTTATCTCTCGTTAGAAATATTGGGGTGAAAAGGGAGCAAGATAAGCATGGATAAGCTGTCCTCGCCTGGATTTGGTTGGGATTTTTACATCAAGTTGTCATTGATGGGAGATTAAAATATTAAATTTCCCAAAAGATTATACACTGAAGCCTCGATTTATTGCGGGTTTTGGGGACCTCCTGAATGGCCTTCGGGTAAATCGAGGTCTCTCAAACGTAAAACAATTCAGGGCCGTATGAACTATTTCAGTTTGATTTTTGCCACAAGTGAAAAATATTTTTTAAATATAAGTTTAATTTAACGGTTACTTTACTGTTAAATTTTATTTAGTTATTATTTATGAATTATTATAGACCGAATCCATTTCAAATAAGGCAGGTTCTACACTTGAAGTCGCAGAATCTCTCGGGGACAAAATATATTGTTTTTAGAGGAAATTAGGCGATACGTATTTTTGCGATTTGTGAAAAAAAAATTTTACGAAGTTATGGGTATTTGAATTTTTTTCTTTGTTTTTCACAAAAAACTCAAATTTTTTCTTTAAATTTCTATAATTTTTTACCTAATTAAGATATTTAAGATTTCTTCCCAGATTCTGGCAGCGTTTATCGTCTTCTTTCGAAATCCGTCAAAATTTTTTAAAAATGTTCAAAATTAACAAAATGGCGGTGGTTTTTCTAAAAATATTTATAGTCGACTTTCTCAAAAAAAACCACAGTTATATTTTTCGCCAATTTTTTGTTGAATTTGTACTATCATAGGGCAGACATCTTGTGAGTTTTAAGCTGGCTAAATAATTTTTGTAGCCAGGAGAATTTTTTTCATAAAATCGAATTTACACATTTTTCTCGAAAACAACTGCAGATACGAAAAAATGTTAAGAAAATAGTTTGCACAATTAAAAAAGTTCAAAAAATTCTTTTACTCATTTATGATATTTTGCACCATTTCCAAGAAAAATAAAAAAATTCAATTTTCATGTACAAAAAATTTTCTTGACTCGGGGTTTATGGAAATACCCACCTTGTTATTTTATTAAATTTTTTTTTTAATGTACGTTTATATAAAGAAGACTTCCTGTGAGGGCTAAACAATTTTATGGCCAGAAAATTATTTTTCATAAAATCGAATTTTCAAATTTTCTGCTGAAACAATTTAAGCTACAAAAATAATATCTTGACAAGACATTGTCATGAAGGCGATATGAAAACTTCTTATATGGCTAAAACTGCTAAACACGATTGGGTTCCTAAATTACATATAACAGAATCGAATGATTCCTCTTCGAATCTCGAGGACTCTAATGAAAAATCTGAAGAAATAGATAATAAAAATCTGGAAACGTGGGCTCAGGTATTATTTATTTTTTTTTTTAAACTGAGATTCAAACGAAGTTTTTGTACATTATTGAAAAATATCAGGGTGAATTTGAAATATATTTAAATATATTGAATATAAAAACTTTTTAGGCAAACAATTTTTAGTCTTGACATTATTTTTGTAAATTGAATCGTTTTAGCAAAAAATTTGAAAATTCGATTTTATGAAAAATAATTTTCTGGCCATAAAAATTGTTTAGTCCGCGTAAAACTCACAGGAAATCTTCTTTATATAAACGTACATTTTTTTAAACTTTTTAAAAAAATATGGCTATTGGTATTTTTTTTATTTATTTATGGGTATTTCCATAAACCAGGAGTTAAGAAAATTTTTTTGTGCATGAAAATTGAATTTTTTTTATTTTTCTCGGAAATGGTGCAAGATATCATAAATGAGTAAAAGAACTTTTTGTAGAACTTTTTTAATTGTGCAAACTATTTTCTTAACATTTTTCGTACCTGTAATTGTTTTCGACAAAAATGCGAAAATTCGATTTTATAAAAAATATTCTCTTGGCCACAAAAGTTATTTAGACCACATAAATCTCACAAGATGTCTTCCCTATGATAGTACAAATTCAACAAAAAATTGGCAAAAACTATAAATATGGGGTTTTTTTTGAGAAAATCGACTATAAATATTTTCAGAAAAACTGCCGCTATTTTTTTAATTTTGAACATTTTCTAAATTTTCTGACAGACTTCGAAAAAAGACGATAAACGCTACAAGAATCTATGAAGAAATCTTAAATACCTCAATTAGGTCAAAAGTTGTAGAAGTTTAAAGGAAAAATTTGGGTTTTTTTGAAAAACAAAGCAAAAAATTCTAATACCCATAACATTCTTGGAAGCTGTATCCGGAGCCGCAATAAACCGACGCTTCAGTGTATCTGAAAAAAAAAAAATTGTTTTGAGATTCATGGGGGTAAGAAGAAAAATCGAAAATAATTTTTTTCTCGAGAACGGCTAAACCGATTTTGATGAAAAAAATATATTTTATGGATTTCAATGTAACAATGTTATAAAAAAATACTGTGCAGCGCAGACCAGAGTCTGCGCTGCACAGTGTGGACATTGAATGAAAAAATGTACAAAATAATATTCCGACTTATATTTTCAACCGATTTTAAAGTTTTTTTTTTTTTTTTAACGGAAGCTAAATAAATTCTTAAGAAATCTGTGAAAGCCAATTTTTAAAAAAAGTTGAAAATTTTTTTTATTTAAGTATAAACTTTGCAACAATTAAAATTGTTAAGTTTCCGGTGCACTAACAGTGCATAAATTGTTCAGTTTGAGTGACATTAATGTGTAATCGATAAATGAGCCTCAGGGTAGTATAAGGGCATATGAAATTCAGCTGGCCGTTCCGGTTGGTCCCTGATACCTCGAAAAATATTTGTCAAAAATGAAATTTTTAAAACTGCATTCTCATAGGAAATTTTATGAAGCATATTTTTTTCTTGTTTAAAAAAGTTGTGTCTTTTACCGTGTTTGTAATAATCGAAAAAAAACTATATTTTTGTAAAAAGAAAATTTGACAAGAATTTTGACTTCATCTCGCTCCGAAACCTAAATTTATTAATATTTTGATCTTAAATTTAGAACAGTTTTCTACTACACTCTTCCGGAAATGACATCTTAAGGTTTCGGGTTAAGATTTCAGATTATTCTGATTTCAAATTTAACTGTTTTCCAAAAAATGTGGATAAAAATTGTTTTTTTTAAAGTGAAAATTGATCAAGTCGTTAAACAAAAATTGCATTGAGTTTATCAGAACCTTGTTTATGCCATTTGTTTATAACAATCACATTTTTCATAAAATGTCGATGTACTGCTCTGGAATATCACTGGCAAACCAATTGAAACAAATTTTTAAAAAGTCCTTCAAACTTTGAAAAATTGCACAAACAGCGAATTTTTTTATGCCATTTGTTCATAACACATTTTTCATAAAATGTCAATGTACTGCTCTGGAATATCACTTACAAACCAATTGAAACAAATTTCCAAAAAAAGTACCTCAAATTTAAGGGAGTATCCTAGTGTGATAGGTACTTTTTGTATCATTTTTTCGGATTTTTTTTAAGAAAGTAGAAAAGCAATATTATTATCAAAACTTTTTCTCTATATAAGCATACATTTAAATTAACAAAACTTTTTTATAAAAACAAAGAAAATGGCAGCGCTACGGTCCGTTGAAGTTGAGACCTCAAAAAAAGTCGGTGCACACGATATGTCAAAAACTAATTCATCAATTAGGTCGTCACTTTGCACACGTGTTTAGAAAACGTGTTCCTATCATCCGTAGTAGAATTGGATTTAAATATTAATTTTTAAAAAAGTCATGGTCCGTTAAATTGAAAAAAACGTGAAAAAATTTTGTTTACAAAAGTCTGCCATTTTGAAAAATTTTAATTTTTTTTCATTCTACTACCTACGATAGCTGCAAGTGTACATTTTAAGAATCTCTTTGATTTTTTGCTTTCAGATTACCTGGAGAGCCGGAATTATGCTCACTGTCCGGACTTCTTTTTTGAGGCCTCATTTTTTAGCGAACGCAGAGTCCACCATTTTGAATATTTTTATTTTTTTAAAAATGTATGTCATAGTTCAAATGTGTGCCAATCAGTGAAAATGATTTCGAAATCATATTGCTTTTCAATTTAAAAAAAAATTCGAAAAAAATAATGTGAAAAAGTGCCTATCACACTAGAATACTGCCTTAAAAAATTGCACAAACAGCGAATTTTTTTATACCATTTGTTTAAAACAATCACATTTTTCATAAAATGTCAATGTACTGCTCCGGAATATCACTGACAAACCAATTAAACAAATTTCCAAAAAAAAGTACCTCAAACTTTCAAAAATTGCTTAAACCCTGCATTTGTTTATATTATTTGTTTATAATAATGTGAAATATACTTCCATTTATTTTTATGTTTTTACATGACCTCAAATTGGATTACAGACAAAAGTCACTTTATAAATATTCAAAATCATTATAAAATCTCAGACTACTGTTTATAACAATATTCAACAATATTCCGAGCCCTCAATTGTTAATAACAAATTATTAATTTATTATAAACTCTCAATTAGTATTTTGCGAATCTGCATTTATCGATTACACATTAATGTCCCTCAAACTGAACAATTTATGCATAGATAATGCATCGGAAATTTAAAAATTTTAATTTTTGCAAAGTTTTATACTTAAAAAAAATTTATCAACTTTTTTTAAAATTGGTTGAAAATATAAGCCGGAATATTATTTTGAATATTTTTTCATCCGATGTCCACATTGTGCGGCGCACACCAGAGCGCTACACACCGCACTTGACGGGCTCAAGATCTTCATTTTCTAAAACTACGTACTACCTCTCCGATCGTTTTAAAATTCGGAAATGTTATTCTAGGGTACATAGAGATCGTTTAGGGAGAAAATGGTGCTAGTGCCTCAAGTGCATTCCATAAAAAAAATTCAAAAAAAGTTTGAAAATTTTTTTACCCGTATTTTTTGAAAAAAATTCCTTAATTATTTTTATAACTGTTGCATTTAAACCCATAACATATATTTTTTTCATCAAAATCGGTTCAGCCGTTCTCGAGAAAAAAAATTATTTTCGATTTTTCTTCTCACCTCCATAACTCCCATAAAAAAATTTTTTCAGATATAATCTTTTGAGAAATTTAATCTCCCATCAAAGGCAACTTGCTGTAAAAATCTCAACCAGATCCAGGCGGGGGCAGCTTATCCATGCTTATCCTGCTATGCCTTATTCAATTAAAGTTTTCATTTTCATTCTAAAAATATGTAAACTTTCCCATTACAATATTTTTAACCCGATCCCCGTACCGGGGGGTAAATTTGACCCAAGACAAAACTCAAACCATCCGATTTTTCCACGAGTTCGTTTGTTTATTGTTAATTATTTATTATTCTGATTTAACGAATATCAAATTCCATAATTTTACCACAAACTAGAAGGTTCAAAAGTGATCCATGAATTTTTCCAGAATTTTTTCTGCATATTTACTACTACATTTTCAAGACACCAGGTTAATTTGACCCCCTATACGGGGGTCAAACGTAGGTAAAAAAAAACAGCGATACGGGGATCGGGTTAAACTGCTGTATCAGAAATTGATGTGGATTAGTTTTAAGTTCAAAATTTAAAGCTTTTTTTAATTTTGAGAAGATGTTAGTGATAAAGATATGAATATTGAAGTTTACCTGGTTTGTCTGCCTTTTGATAGAGACCAGTAGACAAACAAACCAGGAAACCTTCAATATTTACTTCTTTTTACAATAAAATAGTAAATTATTCGCCAACGCAAATTTTGGTGAGAGCGTAGTTGGTAATCGCTCGAGCCAAAATTTTCGTTTGAACATGGCAAATACAGTGCTTTTCGTCATGAGATCGAGAAAAAGCCAAATGAAAATGCCGAAATGACGAAAAATCTTTTTTGGGCGTTAGGTTCCTTTCTTTGTGGTCGGTCACATATCTTGGTCTTCTCAAGGTCAATAAAAATAATTTTTTTGACTACCCCCTATCAAAAACTCGAATATTCTGTACTTTTTAATGCGCTAGTGCTTTAAAAACTCTTTTAACGAGCTGCTCGCTCTTCGACCACAGCTGACGAGCAATGTGTACCAACCTTCTACGCTAGTGACTGTTAGTAACGCAGCCAATTTAGGCGCTCCCTCCATCTCACCAGGGGCTACGCCCCTCGAACCCTACTGCCTCCTGCTCTATATATCTACCTCTGGTTTTTAATAGCGTTAAAAGTGCAGAATATTCGAGTTTTTGATAGAAGATGGTACAAAAGATAGTGTGTGTGTGGCAGGTGCGCATATAATAGGGACTTTACACTCGTTATAAAGTCCCTATTTATACACACTTGCCACACAAATAACTAAAGTAACACTGCGACCTAAAAGTTAAGTTTGAAGAATTAGTTCTCATCCACATTCTCGAGATGCATCAGACCTCGAAAAGGAAAACAAATCTTTCCCCGATCATCTATTCAAGACTGGATTCAGAATTCTCAAAAACAGGATGGTGTCTTGGTGTCAACTTTCTAGGCCTCTAGTAAATTCTGAATTCTCCAGCAGAACGTACCTTCTGACCGCAACGTTGGTACGAATCTAGAAGTTTGATCGTAGAAGTGCGCACCAAGGATTGTTGGATGGGACTACTCTTCTGCAGCGCATTATTGTGCAGCGAGTTGAAAGCGGTGTTAGTACCGCTTACGGAATACCGTTGCAAACCAGGATTGTCTAATTGGTAATCGCTGGTCGATTGGACCAATGCGTGTTGGATGACTGGCTGGCTCACGTTGTAATCCAACTTGCGTTTCTTGCTGTGGTGGTGAGCAATGTTGCTGCCGCTGCTGTTGACGCTGCTCGTCTGTTGAGTTTGGATGAACATGTCACACATTCCCTGCAAAACAGAAATAGAAACCAACATTAGGCATTTCCTAGGCACACTTCTTCAACTTTTACTAAAATATTTTCTATACAAAGACTAGGGTTCAAAATATAGCTTTCATTTTAAGTTCAGAATCGATCTTTTAAGTTCAGAATCGATCTTTTAAGTTCAGAATCGATCTTTTAAGTTTAGAATCGATCTTTTAAGTTCAGAATCTTTTACTTTCTTAAGTAACAAATTTTTTATCGTGTTTTTTCATTTAAATTATCTCCTACAGAAATTCGCCGATTTTTACACGATTTCTTGGTTTTCATTTCATGACCTGCGGCCATTCTGAGCTTTTCAGAGAACTTCAAAATGATTATCGATTTCAGAAATTTGAGGCACCAAAAATGGAGTATTCTAATATCACGTGCTCGGTAAATGTATACTCCAGATACTGAGGACAATGGCAGCGTTATCGCTTTATTCGTTATTGACTATATGAAAATGCACTCACTTCCTGCGAGAGAGAGCAAGATATGCACATAATTTAAATGAGCATTTAACACTCTAGTGAACTTTCTGAAATATTATTTTGGGAAAGGCGTCAGAAATGAGTTTTAATTGTGTCTATTAAAAACTGCGAATAATTGATTTGATTCAATGAATTAAAATTTCTCATTTTTCTTCCTAGGAGACTTTTTTCTGACGAATCCTGGCAAATCCTGCCTGAATATTTATTCAGGCAGGATTTGCCAACCTCGTCAGAAGATATGAAGGAAGTTCAATCTACCTCGACGGAGATGAGCACTGCAGTGCTTAATGAAGTTACAAGATTAGCGCCTACCGGAAAATGTCGGATGGCACATTAATAACATGAAAACGGAAAAGTGACAACGTTAATAACCAGGAAAAAACAAAATTGCTTTCAATTTAAAATCCCTGAAAGTATTATCTCGTTTTATAAATTCAAGTTTAATGGGCACACAAAATCGAAATAATAAAAACAGATTCTATTTCGATAACGATGACTTTTAAATTTGCAAGTGCAATTCTGTTTAGATAGGAAGATTGATTTTCCATTCTAGAGAAACTGTCTGCAGTAAAACATTATTAATAGGCTTCAGTTTCAAACTTAAAATCCAGCTTACGCCAGAAAAGCTTCTACTTCTAAATAAGTATTAAAGATTTGAAATCCTTGTTCGACAACAATTCCTCGGTACATGGGCTGTTTGGTTCTCTGATAAATTTTAGTCTTGACAAACTTAGTAAATATCTTATACAGTCTTACACGATAGCGAGAGAAGCAAAGAAATTCAACAAACTGACTTGGCCTAAAATGTGCTTCGACACGCGAGAAATAAACTTTATCATGATTATCAATCGATAATTGGCCAGACGATGAAATCCAGATCGGCGAGAAGTTAAAAATTGTTAACAAGAAATTTAATCGATTACCGTTTATTTATATGCCTGAAGTTCTGAACGTTCAAATGAACAAAATCTTTTTTTCTTAACTAAAATTTATCTTGAAATATTGCTCCAACTACAAAATAAACAGAAGCCTCATGTTTTTTTATAGTTAGTTTATATTTCATAGTTAGTTTTTAGTTAGTTTATAGTTCATAGTTAGTTTTTAGTTAGTTTATAGTTTCTAGTTAGTTTATAGTTAGTTTTTATACATTAGTTGCTTTATTAATAAACCAATTTTTTAGAGAAATTTTTAGTAGAAGTTTTTTTTAGAAAGTTTTTTTTTTAGAAATTTTTATTAGAAATAAAATAAAAATTTCGTTCATTTGAACGTTCGGATCTTCAAGAGCATGTTTCTTTAATAAATTAGTATAAATTGTATAATCGAATTAAAAACTGTATCTGGAAGCTAAGAATTTATTGCTTGATGGTTTCTCAAGTCTTTAAAAATCATTTTTTTTTTCTAGTTACCTTCTTCTCCGCCTTATACACAGGCAGAGTTGCATGATGTGCTCTAATTATAGTCCCTCGTCAGAAATAGTGCATGTACGATCTACTTGCTGTAAATTATTACGACTTCTGACACTCTCAATATGACACCTTGAAGCTTATCAAAAAGAGAATTTTACGTAATTCAGTATTCCAGACTCAATGTTCATTTTGGTGAAATCAGTTTTTCCTGCAGCATCATCCAACTCTAAAATTCGTCCAACATCCTTAAATAATTATCTCTTTGTAAAAAAAAGTAAGTTAGTAATAACCACAATAAAATTAAAAAATATTGAAACGTTTGTTGTAAACCTAGGTAAAATCTATGTTGTTAAGTCTATCTTGATCAGTTTTCTTTTCCTTTTTACGTAATAGAAACCTGGAATAGGATTATATCGTGCTAATAGTTTCTTTTCTATATTGCTTAATTAAGATTTTAATATTAATTGCAACATGAAAGTAGTAAGTATGGAAAATAAATTTCAAAGTTATATTCTAATTTTATCCTTAGCATTAATTAATTAGATTCTACGTGGGTATAGAATTATGGGGGACTTTTCATCAGTGTAAAAATCCACAGGAAATGGAATTATCGAGTCGAGAGAAGCGCCCAACTGAAAAATTACTCTGCAAAAGATTCACTGAGCTCAATGAAAACGCGTGAAGAACCTCAGATCGATGGTGTGAAAGAAGCTTAACTGCGAATTTCACTTCTTATCTATATCACACGTATTTTATGGGAAGCAACCGTTGGGATCCAGCATGATTCTTCCCACGAGTTTTGCAACCTACTTTCTGATGAATCATTCTTGAAAATCACTAAAAAGTAAAAATGTTATTTTAAAATAAAAACAACTTCATATTAATATTAATTAATAAAGTAAAAAGATACTCAAAACGTTTTCTATTTTTTTTTAAATAAGGCAATGAAGTTTATAAAGGTTATTCCCGATGGATACAAACTAAAGAAACTTGTAATTGAACAGGACAGATCTACATGCAATGGAACGCGTGACATTCTCTTGTAGCCTTTCTGCCATGGATAGTTTTTTCTCCCATCTTGCATTTAAATTCCACTTCACGTGTGTGTAAATGTCTTTATGTCGCATTTTTATATACCAGACATTCCAATCTCTGTCGAGTTTCTTTCTCCTTTCAAATATCAATGTTGAAGTATAAAAAATGCATTCTTTGAAATCTCAAAAATCCTTCTGGATTAAAAATTAAAGTTGGAACTTGAGAGTCAAAAGATACAAGGAAATTTTAAACTAGAGTTAATTACAAATTCTAACGAAAACTTTTCCAACGGCTCACGAGTCCGTAGGAAGGTAAAATTACCTATAGAATACTGAGTGACTCATAGGGAACATTTAATCGATGAATAGAATGCAAGAGACCATATGCGGATGTAAAGAAATCCTGCGTGGAAATTATAATTGAATTTGACTCATGGAAAAAACTTATAGTCTGTCACACAAGAGCGTGGCGGGCAAAAGTCTATGAAAACTGCTCACTAGGTATAAATCATGGTTATGATCTGAAAGAGGAGTATTAACTCTATTACGCAAGGGAAAAAGCATCATATTATCTCTTTTATACGATTCATATTACATTGACATTTTAAAGCCAATTTTAGACATAAAATAAGACAAATTATTTTCAATTTGCTGCCATTTGTGGCAGCAAATTGATCGAAAATGATCGACACAAAAATGATCGAAAGTTGATAAAAACTTGTGGGCTTAGGCTACATAAAGCAATCTTCAAATTGATCACTTTTGAATTAAAATAGAACCACTGGTTTTGAAGATATTGCCTAGAGTGAAAATCTCGATTTTCATTTTTTTCGCTTCCTAAATTTTTAATAACAATTTGTTAAATAATTTTCTTCCTGAACCTGACAATTAATCTTTGTCACAATGATTATTTTCTCCGGAAAATTCTGTTCCGAATGAGCTATTTTTGAAATTATTTTAACCATTTTTCATGCAGGTTTTAAATTTAAAGCACAGTAAGATGTGAAAATTCCATTATTCTCTTCTTCAGCAAATAACTTCGCAACCACTGCAGGTTTTAAATATTTCGAGGAATAGTTTTAAAGCTTACATTTCATACTTTATGTTTAAAGTATTTCACATTCTTTTAAGACTGTTTACAGAATGTGGCGTCGTTTGAACATGTTTTTTTGAAATTTTTCTGAGCCAGTAAATAAGATTCTTTATAAGAAATGAATGCTCACAAATAATATTAAAGGAATTCTGGCATCTTCAATATATTGCGTAATAGAGTTCTGCCGACCAAAGTAAAAAGATACATAAGTGACATTGTCGCTTAGGTCGACTTTTCCATTGCTAGGTTTAAGAGAATAACCCTA
>JBAGKK010000343.1:2226061-2256802 GCA_037177015.1 Euceroptres primus | reverse complement strand
ATTTCTTAAAAAGGGGCCCAACAATTTTTTTCATTTAGGCCTTAAAATACTCGGGAGGCATCCCCAAAACATATTCAAAAAAAAAAAACTGGGATAGGCGAGCACTTTTCAGTCAAAAATGGTTCAAGCTAGCCGTGATATATCATTTACTTTTTAAAACGCGACGATTTTTAAGTCGTCTTCCACTTCTTTTTTCAAACCGGAAATTTTTATAAGAGACAGATTCGCCCGAAAAATTTGGTCAGACTTTCTGTCAAAGATAAAGTTCCAGGAAAAATTGTAAACAAATTTGGCAACCTAATACATCAATTGTGTAATAGAGAGATAATGTAGAAAGTAAACAATTTAGATGCTCGACTCGGTTGTGTTATAGGTCTCAAAATTAATTTAATCACGAGATTGTACCGAAAGTACATTCACGTGGTTTATCTCCACGAGATTTTGTGCGAGGTCAAGTTTTACTGCACCGGGTGACAGACGATTAGAAAAACTCTTCCCTCCAGAGAAAACAAAAAAGATTAAAAATATTGGAGCTGTTTTTTCCTTGTTAGTTTTTAAAATTAAGATAATATTTAAATCTTATTTTGCATAATTTTATTGATTTTTGAGCAGTTGATGAATGATGGATGTATTGTTTGTTTCAGATTTCATGAAGAGTCGTAAACGCACGATAAACGGGACCACAAAGAGTATGGTGGAGCCACCGGAGAAGGTTGCTCGCAACGCGGGCCAGATTCGTAGCTAAGCGGCGCTCAGTTCCACCTCCTCTTGTTCTTCTGCGCTTTTTTTCTCTTCTTAATCTCCTCCTCGTCGAAGAGACAAACAAACGCGCGCGCAACTCGCCCACACCTCCGACTCCAAGAGGAGGCCAGGAAGATGGGACAGAAGCGCGAGGTCCTTTGGCTGTGCCATTCACGTAGATTTATCCTCAAGCGAGCGAGAGCTGTTATACAAAGAGAGAAAGGTCCAGCGAATCAGGGAACGTTTTAGCGAGAGAGAAATGGAGTGCCTGTGAAATGAGAGAATGCGAGAATTATTCTCTTCCAGTTATTTACACTAACAATATAATGTACCATCTTCGAAATTGTGCCATCAAGTTCTTGTGAAAACTCGAAATATTCCAGGTATCCTTTTCATCGCAGTTTTCTTTTTTTTCTTTTTTTTTTTTGGAAAATCCTCGCAATTTATCAAGAAGGGGGAAAAATCTGGAGAGAATGAGAGGGGGAGGGAGATTGATTTGTGTGATTTTGTAGGTGTAGGTGAGAGAGAAAAAGCTTTAGATTTAAAATCCCAATGGTCATTTCAGTAGATATTGTTCTCGACTTCTAGGAGAAATGTTTAGAGTAGATGTAAGTTGTCAGAATTGAATGTAACATATTTTCCGATTTTCTGATACCCAGAACAGGCACACAAATGCAGAACGCAGATTGTAAACGCGTCTGACTCGTAAATTGTAGACACGCGCGCGAGTACGCCAGCGTATACGAGAAGTATATCATTGCTGAGAGACGGACGTGCGAACACGGATTAGATTAAGTAATTGAAATAAGTTAAGGCAAAGATTATATTGTATTTTTATCGCAACTGCAGGCCCGTGGATTGGTCGAGAGCAGTGATCATGATTTTTATTTGCCAACGCCTTCTAAAAAAGGCGAGGAGACATTTACGCGGGAACGGGAGGTCGAAGGTCGCTTTCCTCGAAAGTTTTCGAGTCTCGACGATGCCTCGATGACATTTTCCTTGGAGTGTCGCCGAGTCTTGAACTGAATTTAATCAAATCTTCGCGCCAATCGCGACGTTACAAACCTTGAAATTGGTGCGAAGGTTGTGGTTTCTTGAAATTTAGAAATTACTAGTGTAACTTGTAAATTTTGTGAAATTAATACAGCCTTTCAAAGCGAAATTGCTGGAAAAAAAAGTCGAGAGACGAGGGAAACAATTAGGTCGCGGGCGTCACATTTTTCCCTGGCCTCTCGTTAATCAAATTTAAATCAAATTTCTAGCAATTATTAACAATAATCAGTTAATGCTATATTAATTTTTCGACAGTTTCGCGAAGGGTGAAATCTTTAATTGAAGGATTAGCAGAAAATTTTGCAAAAGATTGGGCCTTGTTTATTCTTAAAAAATGGAACCTGGCGAGTTCAGTGATCTCGATTAAGTTACTTTAGAACTCAAAAAAATTCTGGGATTACACTTTTTAAGAAAACAAGAGTGCCTCAGAAATTTATCAATTAAGGGTGTCTAGCGGACCGGGAAATCGGGAAAACCCCGGGAATGTCGTTTCACCGGGAGAAAACCGGGAATTTTATTTCAGATCGGAAATTTTTTTATTTAATTGTAAAATCTACTTATTTTCATTTTATTTACGGATATTTGGAAAGTGGAAAAAAATTAATTTCGAAAATAAAAGTGAACATTAACTTTTATTTTTGCAAAAGTATAAAGAAACGTATATAATTTAATGTTTAAGATAGGGAAAAAATGCTAATATATACGTTAATATTAGTACTAATTATACGTTTATATTCAAATTCTTCAGTTTCGACCCTTTTGTCAATTTTATATGCATTTTTTTCGTGTGAAAGATCCAATTAATAAAAACATCTCTTAATATTGATAATTTCTGAAACGTTGCCTATCAATACTAAAATATGTTTTCATTAATTGGACCTTTCACACGAAGAAAATACATATGATATATACGTTATTGTAAATAAAAAATGTAAAATTGGCCGAGAAAATGAAAAATTCAGTCAGAAAGAAACCGGGAAAAACAAGGAAATTTCAAATGGCCTGATCGCTAGACACCCTGCAATTGTATTCTGCTAAATCAATGAAATTTTATGAAATTTTATTTTAATCAAGAAAAAATGTATTCAAAGAGATCATTGCAAAAAAATAGTTTTTTTCAAAGAGATCATTGCAAAAAAAAATAGTTTTTTCACTTGATTTAGAAAAAATGAATTTGCGTATTTTAAAAAGCAGAACCTTCGACCCGTTTCCGCCTAGAATATTTTGTTATTGTTCTTTTTTGTTCATAGAAACATTATAATCGTGAAAATTTCCGACAAACTCAGAAGCCTTTTGCCAAGATCAAGAGTTAAAATTCGCAGTCTCGTATAAAAAAAAATATTATTTACAATTTTCTTCTTCAAAATTCGAGAATTTTTTTTGCGAAACAAAATTTGTTTGAGTGACAACCCGTAGATGTATGAACCGTACTCTTGTTGGAACATACTTTTTCCTGTTTTTTATTGTATAAAATGAAGAAAAAAATTGTTTTGCGTTGCGCGAACGGAGGACAAGCAATTCTGTACAAATTTCTTAAATCATACTTGATCAAAATAAATTTCCAGTTATCTTATGATTTTAATAGTAGTTTGTTACTTTTTGTGTGTGTATATCCCACTTATTCTGACGTTATATCCCTGTGTTCCGCTAATTTCTTTTTTATTGTTTTTTTTGTTGATTTGAGATTATAACCCAAAAATACGACTGGTGGTTACAAGCTATTTTTTCAGGATCGTCTCCCACAGCGGGCCGTACAAAGTGCAGAACAAAAAAATATAGCTGGTGGGGAGTTGAGTTGAGTCAAGGCCTGGGGAAACTGTTGAGTGAAATACATCATAACCGATGTTTTCACTTTGAACACAATTTTGCCAGACACGGTATCATTCGCATTCTGACAGTTAATAAAATTGTCCATCTGTCTTCTGCCAAATTTTTTCTTTTAAATCCTCAAAATTACACCTGTTTCCAAGTAAATCTATTTTAGTTGATGCTTTCTAATTTTTTTTTTCTTCATATTTTCTAATTGGACTTTTTACCACCAGTTATGTTTTTTTGTCTTGGATGAATTTCGGAGCGAAATGGACAAGGAAAGGAAAGAGATAGACGAAACTTAGAAAATTGTAACACTTATTCAATTAAACGATTTTTCTGCATTTCGTCGCAAAACCGTATCGCGCCGACTGTCTATAGGGAATGAAAAAAAAATAGCAAAAAGCAAAAACTTATGTCAATGTAACCCTGTGATGTATTAGTATGATCTCAGTAAACATAACTTAGCCTGTACTTTTTAAATTGTAATTAGAATTAACCAATAGCGCGATGTAGAGCAGAATTTTTGAGACAGAGAATATATATATAAAAATATATAAATATATGTGAAATGTGTGGAAATAAGATAGAATGTGAGACAATGATTGAGAGTGCACGTGAATTGAAAATCAAATGGGGAGAGCAGAACACTCAGTGAATTATGCCTCTTTGTATCTGCGCATAAGAATTATATGTGTAACGACATTAATTATATGTATAGACTATAATAATTGAATAAGAGAGTCTAAAAGAACTAACATAATACGTAAAAAATGCAACGCTATTGTTTAGTATAAAATTTATTAAAAAACAAGAAGATAATTCCTCTGTGTTTTCATTTCTCCTTTATCCTCAGATTTTATAATACTCGAAGTTCATCTCAACTCGATGTTCATCGAGTTTATAATAAATTTATAATTTATAATAAGTAATTGAAGTTGATAAAAATTGAAGTTGATAATATATAAGTAATATAAATTTATAATAAGTAATATAAATTGAAGTAGTAAAATAAGAATCCGGAAGTTATAAATATTTTATGGACAATAATATTAATCTAGTAAAAAATGTTTTTAAAAGGTTTAAACAAATTCTGACAAGAAATAATTTCTGGGAATTCACGAAGTGATTCAGGTTGATTAAAGTAATTTAGAGAGATTGAAGTTAAAGCGTCTTCGGTTTAAAAAGATAAGTGTAATTTGGAGAAAATTGACCTCTCTTAAGCTCTCTTTACGCTTTAAGTAAATTAAACAGTTAAAGCTCGGGGCACCGATGCCATTTCGTTTCCAAGCGTGGGTGTAATTTTGACTGAATTATTTCGATTCCGAGTGGAATGGC
Organism: Euceroptres primus; assembly: GCA_037177015.1. Taxonomy (NCBI): domain Eukaryota; kingdom Metazoa; phylum Arthropoda; class Insecta; order Hymenoptera; family Figitidae; genus Euceroptres; species Euceroptres primus. The sequence continues at coordinate 2,251,861 of JBAGKK010000343.1, read as the reverse complement.
AATAATAATAAATAAACAAGAATAATATCTTTGAAAAGGACAAATTTAAAAATCTAATTGCAATCTTAATTTTATTTACCCGGGAAATGACAAGAAATTTGAGTGAGAAACCGGATTAAAATAAACATCTGCGATTTCAGGAAAGTCTAATTTAAAAATTGGGAAAGACAGTTTTCACATAAAACCAGTAACTTATCATATGATGATGAGAATATAACAAAATCTTAATTTACCGGGAAAATTGAATATTTTAACCTGGAATTTGAAATCGACCACTGAATCTCAGTGTATCAATTTTGTGCCATTAAATTTCTTAACAAGTATTTCCAATTTAAGGCACCTTTAATGCATCTCAATTTAATGCATCTTTTAATTTAACTAATCCAAAACTGGTATCAAAATAATCTTTTTATATTCTCATCATCATATGAGAAGGTATTAGTTTTATTTAAATAAGATTTTCGATATATTCTGCGTAACTTACGAGATTCGCAAGTTGGGAATCTGGCTCAAGCGGATCGAGAAAATTGAGACGGCAGGTGCAGACGAAGCGGAGCAGCGAGTTTAGTGGCAGTGTGTGTACCTGTTGGCAGCAGGTGCACATGGTCCTTCGCGAATCTCCCGACGTTTTTTTAGCAAGAGAGATTTCTTTTTTTCGGGGGTTGGAACCATGGTGGTAGGGGGACCAAGCTGACGGATCTTCTTCTGTAACGGTCAAATGTGGCCTTGGTAATGAGGATACTAACTTCGTTTGTATAAAATTATAAGGATCATTGCCAAAAATTTGAGAATTTTAGGGAAGAAAATTTGTTTCCAAATCGTTAAAAGTATTTTTTAAATTTAATCTAACAATTCTAATCCAAGACTATCACTCATAACTGATAAATACCAGTTACTACGAATAATCAAAGATTCAAAACTTTCGCTTTTATTAAGCGCTCCATGTTTTGTAAATAACTCAAAAAAAAAAAGAAAAAATACGAAATTAAAGTTGCTCGAGGCGTTTTGCAGCAGGACGCCTACCTACGCGAATAAGAAAGTAGGTAGGTTTGCGCCTACGCAAATTCGCCTTGCATTTTAATGTCTAGGATATTCAACGTCAGCATCTGGTTTAAGGAGTCATTTTCTCGGGACATTATGTATTTACTGAAAATATCTCTTCAGGAACTTTTATACTTCAGAAGACAAAATTGAACCTCTTTTAAATATTCCTACCTAATGATATCAGACTTTGATACTGTTCAGAAAATTTATTTTTCGATTGTGAATGGTTCTTAGTCCAAACAAAAATAATCTTTACGCGTTCCAAAAATTTAAAAAAACCTTTTTATTGAGGGCAACAAGAAAATTTATGACTTTATTTTCGAATTTTTGAGCTGTCCCCGTCTATCTTTATCTCATCTAACTTCACGAAATTAAAAAGTGGAAGCTCAACATATCCAAATTTATTTTTTATCCTAGGTAATAAGACACATCCTAAAAATGACCAAGAAAAACAATTATAATAATAAAACTAAAAGATTTTGTTTACACTTGGGGTGTGGGAAATTGGAAATACTCGAAGGGTATCGAATTATCTTTCTCCACGCATTGCTCAAGAAATTACTCGCTGCAATAGACCAGGCGAAATTGGGCCAATTAGAAGGGCCGCGAGGGTCTTGCTCAATGCTTTTTGCAATGAGAGAAGAGGTCGAGGCGGATGGAGATACGGCCGTTCGGAATATTCGAAATAATGAAAATAGCCAGACCACCCAGTGAGCGGAAAAAACTTGAAGGGGTAAATTAGAGTACTTGAATTTTGAAGCGTTTCGAGCCGACAAGCACTATGGGAATTGGGAAGAAGGTATTGTTTCTCCAAAGAGGAAAGGTACACATTAGTTGCCAGGCTTGTAATCGGTTGTGATCTGTGATCTTCGGGGTGGAACGTCAGATCATTTGTTTCTGCGAAATCCTTTGTCGTCCTTCGTTACATCCTATTGCATACCATTTAAAAAATTTTATTTTTTCAATTTCCAGGAAACAATTTTTAAAAATAATTCAGTAAATAATAATAAATAAAATAATTCAATAAAATAGTTCAAATTGAGGATTTACAAATTCAAAGGCTTAAAATGATAATATATGGGCTTTTTCTAGCATCTTTGACTTATGAGAATAAGCATTCAACAAAAAATATTGGCATAGTCTTTCTTCAAAAGATACAAACGAAGAAAGAAAAATGAAATCATTTCATGAAATATTTTGCGAAATTCTGGAATGAAATATTTTGTTATTCTTTGCAAAATTCTGGAGAGAACCTGTAATATTAATATTCATTGATTTTTACGAAAATTGAATTAAATTGATTTCTTCCTTTTATTAGTGTGAATGAAGAAAAAACTGAGCATTTCCTCTTGAGTTAGAACATTTCCTGTCCCACTTAAGACGTCTGGCCACACCTCTCTTTATATTTGCATCTCAATCGACTGGCTATCGACTTTCAAAAAGCAATATTATGATCACTCTTTTTCAGTTGAAACTCGTCCAATCAGCGGAAGTTGTATGTAGGAAAAACAAAATAAATAATTAATAAAACTCGACTAAAATAAAACGGGGTACTACATTAAAAAATGTTATTTTTCAAATTCCCGGCGGATGTTAAAGAAGAGGGTTTCAATATTCATGAGATCGATGTCCTTGTCTTTCATTACGTGACACTTCCACTTTGCGGCTGTCTCTGCGGTTCCAGATGTTGGACGGAAACCTCAAAGAAGAATCTTATTTCTTATGAACGGGGAAAAATGCGTGTATCGAACTCAAAGGAGGAAATGCGATCAAGGGCCACGTGTTTCTGGTTTCCCGAAGATCAAAGATACTATGAAAAGTTCATTTTTTATATTCCCTCTCAAGTGTCTGGCCCACTCTACGTCCACTTAAAGATCCTAAGAAAATTAAAAGCAACCTGGTTTTCAGAGTTTCAAAAATTCTAAACCATTACGAAGGGAATTTTTTAAATCATATTTATTGTTTCGGTAACAATTTTACGGATTTTTTTTGTTAATCTTTTGCGAAAGCTATATGTTGATTCAACTTGAGACCTTTGTTTATATTTTCTTCCCAGTAATTAGTATGTTGATATGAGTTGTTTGAAAAAGGAAAAAAAAACGGTTTAGTCTTCCCGAGGTTTTATCTATACGCTACTACACATAGGTATATATGTAGTTTTATACACGATTCTCGAGACGGCATCGGTTCGTTGAACGAGAATTCCAAGCGCTTCGGTAGTCTCTTCTCCGCATTGCATAATAAAACGTGCGTACCGTTAACGCGTCAAATCGGCCTATGAATATATACCGTAACGAAGGAATCGGGATGACAAAAAAATCCCAAAGAAGCATCAAAATATTTCACTTAGCAACAGACTCTTTATCGATTATGTATGACACTATATAAAAAAATTAGTAATATTGTCATCGATTATATAAAATGTCATGTCATGTCATTTCAAATAAAATCTCTAAATCTAAACTAAAGAATCAACACAGAATTGTAACTATTTTATGAAATACAAATTAATTAGTAGTGCAATAAAATAGTTCCAATTTTCTTGTGTTTTTACTTCGAAAAGATTAACTACCAAAATTTAAAATGTCTACTTTATATATAGTATTGTAAAAATACGGCCTTCAACGCCCCTAAATTTGCAAATTTAGTAGAGCACATTCCTAGAATTCAAACCCCCATTCGTGACATTTACAAAGATAAATGAATCTCCTGAATGGAAGAAAAATCAATGGCACTTTACACGGTTGTGGCATTTTAAAAGTGTCACAAATGGACATAAAAGTCCGAAATCTGGCCCCTCATTAATTTCTTTTTCGACGTTATCGAATTGGAAGGCAATTTTTCAAACTATCGAACCCTATGGAAGGTCGATCGAGTCTGCACGTCTGTGACTAATTTTCACACGGAAAGTCGAGCAAGGAAAATACTTTAGCGGTAAAGCCAAAGTGGGTCAAGAGAGCCTTGTACTTGAAGTAGTCGAATGAGCCAGCAGAAGTAGACGAGACGCATTTATGGGGCAACTTTCAGGATCAACCGCATGCAAAAGAAAGCATTAAAAGTCGAGCCTTTGCATAATAATACACAGACTCGACCTAATGATCACAACATGGCCATATGCGGAACTTCTCGAGTTTCAAATTAACATTCTTAACCGAGTTGCGTTGCTCCTTTGGGTCTTCATAGATCCCATCAAAAAGCATATGGGGTATCGTTCCGGAACCATATTACGTATCTTGGAGCCATAAAACCCTCATGGGCGTTTTATAAATTATTATAAAACCTTAATTTAGAAGCAATTGTGGCAAAAACGGGAGTTGCTCCATTTTCTCGACTCTCAACTTTTATTTAAGAGGATTTTAGGTATATTTAACAAAAGGGAATCGAGCAGATGAATATGTCGAAAGAAAATTTCCTCGAAAATGACATCAATTTTATTTTATGGAGCCAAAACTCCAGAAGGTTAATTGAGATCTTTATTGAGGATTAGGTTCTGTGATTAAAATGTAAATGAGGTAAGATATTTTATCCTAAATGAGGAATAATGAACATTAGAGAGGGAAATAAATTTCGAAGTTGTAAAGTTGAATTTGTAGAATATTGTTGATTAAAATTATCATTCTATGGAATTTAAACTTTAAGATAAGTTCAAGAACTTTGAAAAATGTGTTTTTTAATACATTGAAAAAAAATTTAAGATGTCCAAGAACTTTGAAAAACGTAAATTCAAGAACTTTGGAAAAAGTTAGTTTCAACATAAAAAAAATTTGAATTTCATGTTTGAAACAAGGAAAGCATAGGAGAAGTAGTTTAGATTTAAGTAGATATTATTTATTTTTTGTCGGACAAAACTGTATTTTCCTCATTAATAAACTAGGCCAGTAGACAAAAAATAAATAACATCTACTTAATTAAATTTCATCTGGCCAAAAACCTTAACATCAATTTATACAGTTTAGATTTGGTTGTAGATTGAATTTTATCATTTTAATCAAATCCAAATCAATTTGTAAATTAAAGGACTTATTCTCAGAATTTAAAACAGTGAAAACTTATTATTATTTTCTGAGTGAATTATGATTATTTTATATTTAAAATATAGAAAGTATGTTCTAACTAAATAATAGCTAACTAAATAAATTTCTATTTCTTCTTCTAACTAAATAATTTTTTTATTTTGTGGCAAATCGGACTCAAAAAGATTCGACTCTCGCAGACGAAATGCGAAGGGTCTCAAGGATAATTTTAGGGCCAGACGTCCTTTGGTTAGGTCGTGTTATATAAAACCGTCGCGGATTCGTTTTTTATAAACATCATAAATATTCTGCAGCACCACATTCGAAACCCAAAACAAATGTTTTTCGCCGCAAAACTGGTTTCATGTCCTACTGACTTGGATGACTCGAAAATAATTCAGACTAATTTTAAAACTGAATGCCTAATTTATAATTGAATTTAAAAATATTTAAATAAACTTTATTCATTTTCAAAAGGATTCAACATTAGAACTTACTATAGAATTTATAATTTTATATTATATATTTTGTTGTAAATAGCGAGGTAAGCAGGAAAAATATAAAGATATAAATATTAAATATTTTGAAATTAATTTATGGTGGATGGTTAACTACAGAACTTCCGTTGGTGCAACGAAGCGCTCAGTGGCCTGAGGCGCGATTCCGAATTTTTTATATAAAAAAAAAATGAAAAACAGAGACTTTGAGCCATTGATCATATCCTTTTTTCAAGGACTCTCAGGTTGAAACTTTCAGCATGCGATTAAGGTCTTCTTTATGAAATTCCCCTTTAATTTCTCGACCTTCCTTGCGCTCATGTTGCGCAAACGTCGCGCAGTGTAACCGTACAGTTCCGCCTGCATGCAACCTCTGTTGCTAGGCGCAGCTCGCTGGACAATATTTTTAGACCATACAACTTTATTCGTTTTCACCTTGCCGCGGAACTGAATAAACGACCTCGGAAAATCGCGATATTGCGTGAAAAAATATCGACGTCGGCTCTCCAGATAAGAAAATAGAAAAAGCAACTCCATTTATACTTCACGAATCGACTTCAACTCAAAACTAAATATTTTTTTTATAAATTGAAAATTGAAATGACTTTTTTGCGACCCTCCTTTTAAAATATTCTCGTTGAGTTTGTGGGCTTGAACAAACCTCAGGAACTTTTAACTTTTCAGTTTCGAAGTATTTTTAAAATTAAACAATTCTTGTATATATAAAAAAATTTATAACTTTATTGGTATAAAATTTGTTGGTGTTTGCATGGGCTTTAGTCGAATAATTAAAAAAAGCTGTGCTTTTTAACCAAATATTTCGACTCATATGGGAGTTCTCTTCAGTGGTTTATTTCTAAAAACGGAAATTACATTTGATACAGACTCTGTTTGTTTAATTAATCAATTATAAAGTTTAACAAGGAATTTTAAAAATTTGAAGCCATTATCAAAACATTAGTCATAGAAATAAACATTATAGAAATGCATAGAATTAAAAAATTATATGTAACAAAACTTCTTAAAGATTTTTTATAAAGTTTACAATTGTAGAAGAAAAATTTTTTTAAACATTCTGAATGACAGATACATAATTGCAACGAAAACATTTTTTGAAAAAAAACAATGATATCAAATTGTGTATGTCTCATCAATTATTATACATTTGTTTGTTGTAGTAATAAAAATTCAAATAGGAGTATATAAATGGATTCGATGAGAATTACAATGTTATCCAGAATGTCTCGAATCTCATCAGTTACATGTCTTTATCAGGGTGTCTAGCGATCAGGCCATTTGAAATTCCCGGGTTTTTCCCGGTTTTTCCCCGACCAAATTTTTCATTTTCCCGACCAATTTTACATTTTTATTTACAATAACGTATATATTATATGTATTTTCTTCGCGTGAAATATCTAATTAATAAAAACATCTTTTAATATTGATAGGCAACGTTTCGGACTTTATCAATACCAAGAGATGTTTTTATTAATTGACCTTTCACACGAAAAAAATACATATAAAATTGACAAAAGGTCTAAACTGAAGAATATAGATATAAACGTATGTAAATAAAGTGAAAATAAGTAGATTTTACCATTAGATTCAAAAATTCCCGATCTAAAATAAAATTCCCGGGGTTTTCCCGTTTTTCTTCCGGTGAAACCAAATTCCTGGTTTTTCCCCGGTTTTTCCCGATTTTCCGGTCTGCTAGACACCCTGAAACTTTATGTATAATTACTAATGTTCGATAATAGCTTAAAATTTTATATTCTTTGTTAAACTTTATAATTGATCAATTGAACAAACAGTGTCTGTATCAAATGTAATTTCCTAAGGTTAGTAATGATGTAATGACATATAACTGATGCGATTCGAGACATTTTGGATAATATTGTAATTCTCATCGAATCCATTTATATATGGGAATCCTCTTTAAATTTTCATTATTACAATAAACAAATTTATATATGCGAATCCTGTTTGAATTTTCATTATTACAATAAAAAAATGTATAATTGATGAGACATACACAATTTGATATCATGCTTTTTTCAAAAAATTTCTTTGTTTCAATTACGTATCTGTCTTTCAGAATGTTTAAAAAAAATTTTCTTCTACAATTGTAAACTTTATAAAAAATCTTTAAGAAGTTTTGTTACATATAGTTTTTTAATTCTATGTATTTCTATAATGTTTATTTATATGAATAATGTTTTGATAAAGGATTCAAATTTCTAAAATTCCTTGTTAAACTTTATAATTGATTAATTAAACTATATAGCGTATGTGTCAAATCAAATTCCCGTTTTTAGAAATAAACCACCGAAGAGGACTCTCATACGAGTCGAAACGTTTGATTAAAAAAACACAGTTTTTTTTCAATTATTCGACGCTAAAGCCCATACAAACACCATCAAATTTTATAACCAGAGAGTCAATAGAAATCAACAATATGAATTTATTGGTGTAATCTATGGATTCCATAGAATTATATTTTTTAATTGGACAAACGGAAACTTGTCTATTAAAACAGTTTTTAATAATTATTAATGAATATTTTTAATGATAAGATTATTTTAATCAAATCTTTAAAATTTTCAAACGTAACAGATTAATTTTTAAACAGCTCAATTTCGAAAAAAACTTTTGTAAATAAACCAAATACATTCAACTAAATGATTTTATATGAACAAAATTGTTTTTAGCGTAAAAGTTCCTGAATTTTTTTTATATTCATTAAAAAAAAAATATTTTCATTATTCTTTTGATTATTCCTATCATTACAAAAAGAAAAGGATGTCATTGATTTAAAACAATTGTTTCTAAATAAAAATATACAAGGCAATATGTTATCAACATCTTTTGTCCCTCAGGTTTCTGGTTCGGAATTTAGAAAGTGGGTCAACCGCCTGTACCGTAAACACAAATAACTTTCATTTTCCACTTTTCCCAATAACTTTTACATTTTTTGATAAACATAAAATAATATTTTATATTGTCTTTTGCCTGAAATTTGATTAAAAATAGATAGGAAATTCGAGACAAAAGAATTATCTGAAAGCACAGGTGAACCGGAAACGGAAGCTAGAGAATTTCGGTTGTGGGCTTGCCCCAGTTAAGGTTTGTTCATCCCCACGATAATATTTATCTATTTCTTCACTGACCCACATTTTTTATTTGTTGTCGACATTTATCATTTTTATCACTGCAAAGTTTTAATTTTATTTTTAGACTGAATGTACATAAGGAGAATATCATCAAATCTGTGATTCATTGCAGTCGCAGAGAGCGAAAGCAAAAAGGTATTTTGACATGCCTCCAATCTGACAGTAAATTTCATATGATCTTCCTGCGTCGCTGAGATAAACACATACCGGAAGCGTCCCGAATTTCATAAAGTCTGAAGGAGACACCTTTCTCCAGTTCAACTTTTTTTCTGTGACGCAGAATACTAAGTCGACTTCTTTTTTGTAAATTTATTGTTTGGCAATTGTAATTTAAAGCTTATACAAATATAAAAAACAGATACATTAAGCCCCAGAGTTTGTTACTGTTCGCGAAATAAATTTTCTGAAAAGAATGATTCTTAGTCGTCCAAAACAAAACAAAAACATGTTTTTTATATTTTCATTCATGTGTGGTACATTAAGGGGTTATATCACCTTAACGTACTAAAAAATGAGGCTCCCTTTAGGAATTTTTTTCTCCTCTGCCAATAAAGCTACAAGAAAATGGTTTTAACGGTTTATTCTATGTGTCATTAGGTATACAAAACAGTTTTCCTTTTTTTTTATCTAATAAAAATGGCGGCGTAAGAGTAGCTAAAGCGAAACCATGTTTTTCAATTTGATGGGCAATATAACTTGAGCAATTTTCATCCGATTGACTTAAAATTTTAACTGTAGCTTCTTAGATAGATTATCTGAAGCGGTACACACGGTTTTTACGATTGATTAACAATAACATTTTTTATAAACAAATTAAGGTCGATTTTTTACCGAAAAAATTTTTTTCACTGTTCAGAAAATTCATTTTTCGATTATGAATGGTTCTTAGTCGTCCAAACAAACTGCTGCTATTTTGAAAAAAATAAATATTTTAATAATCTTGTGTACTGTTTTAGATAATCTATCTAAGAAGCTACAGTTAAAATTTCAAGTCAATCGGACGAAAATTGCTCGAGTTATACTGCCCACCAAATTGAAAAATATGGTTTCGCTTTTTCTACTCCTACGCCGCCATTTTGTATTAAATAAAAAAAAAGGAAAATTGTTTTGTATACCTAATAATATAAAGAATAAACTCTTAAAACTATTTTTTTGCTTTATTAGTAGCGGAAAAAAAAATTTCTAAAAAAAGCCTCATTTTTCAGTACGTCAAGGTGATTAGAACCCTTAAAATATTAAGTTCACACATAGAAGGTTAAATGATTTAAAATTGAAAGAGATTATTTAAAGTTTATGATTTTTACAATTATTAACTCAATGCTGAATTATTTTCTGCAATTTAAAACCAGAAAGTTGTTTTGGAATTGAAATTTGAATTCGTATATTAAATAGTAAGGCAGTAGGTTAGAGGGCACTTCGATCTTAAGAATAAGAGGCGCGATTGTGCAAAATAAATGTTTAATTTTCCTAAAATTTGTAAAAAATACAAGTTTAAAGCGAATATTAATAGTAAATGTCCCACAAACTTCAGCAAGTTTTAATTTAAAAGACAGAACAAAAAGTTGAATATAATTAAAAAATTTAAAGCTTTTTGGAATCTTGATAAAATTTTGCATAAAAATAACAAACCTTTAAAAAATTATATTTTAATTTCAAATAAATAAATTTCCTACAAAAGATGAATTTACTCTTACAGAAGATGTATTGCACTCAGAAAAAAGTATTTAACATTCAAACAAATATTATTTGAAGCAAAAAAATTTTGTTTGAAATTTTTGAATTTTTTTTGCAATTAATTTCAAACAAAGCATTCTTTTTTAATATAAACAAATTTTCACATCGAATAAAAGGAAAATCGTTAAAAAGCGATTTTTTAAACTTGAGAGTAAGTTTTCTGAGTGTGAATCCAAAAAGATATTCCTATTTTTTTCCAATTTTTACCAAACCTGGTCAGCGCTCATGGAAATTCCCATGAGACATCAATGAAGATTTGGGATTTCCGCGACAACTTAATCCGCTTTCGCTGATATCTAAATTTAATTCAAATCAATCTTCCTGAATTAAAAATTGATTTTAAATTATAACTACGAAATTTGGAAATTCAAAAATAACAACTGTATTTTCATGATTCTTGTTTCATACAATCAATCCATAAAGATTCATAAAATCTCAATCAGCGTACATTATAAATTGACTTTGAAGGTGAATCGGAAACTGATAAGAATAGCGCTACCAACGTCGAGAATATGAACTAAAAATATAGTCGGTAACGGAGAGAGGGCAGAGCTTCTAGGCGTCCAAAGCGGCGGTTCTCAGCCGAGTAGATAGCGTCATAAAAAATGAACTGACAAAATCACTCTTCTTTAAAAATTATTATAGACCTTCCCTCTGAACCTAGAACCTTGAAAAAATTCAAAAAGTTTCTAGAGCTCGGGAACCACCTTTGGTAAAAATTTCAGCTCTTTAAATTGATTAAGGAATAATTAAGGGACTTTTGAAGATTAAAGCGTGGACAATTTCTCTGCCTGGAAGGTGTTTAGAAAGATAAACTGACTTCATGTGGTCGGCTGAGTTGGAAGCTCTGAGTAGGCAAAGTCGTTGCGTGTGCGACCAACGACCAAACTGCAATCGGGCCTGATAGAATGCCCGACTGAGTAGGCCGAAACCGCGGGAAATTTACATCCTTTGAAATTTAAAGGCCTTTTTGCAATTAGGATATTTTGAATTTTAATTTTTTCTCAGGATATAATAAGAAAGAATCTTCTCTTTTGATAGGAATGGTTAAAATTTGGGCCTTCTAGGTTTCCAATGACTCCAAATTTGGTTATTCTTGTTCAGATTTCAGGATGATAATTTCGAAAAAAAGGGTATAAATTTCAAAGTTCATATAAGATAATTTGAAGGATTTAATTTCTTTTAGTCGCAATGAAAAGAATTTTCAGAAATCTCAACTATTGTAAACTCCAAAGAGGGAAAGTCCTTTTGTAAGCGCTTGAATGAGAAGAGCGCGAAATTTCAAAGCGTTAAAATTCGAGTTCTTAAAAATAACAGTATTTAATTTACATTAAAAATGTCAATCTTTGAATTTCTTTTGAATTTCAATTCTTGTAATTTTGGTTTAGCAGATTTTTAAAATAGGATAAAATTTAGAATGAACGTTTTCAAATGGAAAGGTACAACATTCAAAGATCAAATATGTAATTTATTGGAGACGCGCGTGAATAAATAATGTAGGTCTAAATTTAAAATATTTAAATAATCCATCCACAATGATTCTCTGTTATTAAATATGTCTTAATGGCTTAAAACCACTTTATAAATAATTTACTAGTTTTTAAATCCAAAACAGTTCACCTGCAGATTAGATTTGAGGCCCAGATCGATTCATAATTTGCAATAAATTATGGTCCAGATTCTGGACCGTAAATTTCGAATGCTGTGGTCCCATTTCCGGGTGGTGGTACGAAAATAAAGGCTTCTCGTCTTGCGCACCTTCACTCGTATATGAGAGAGTCCTGTGGTCTCTCGTACCTTACCTACCACCTTTACCATTACCTTGAAGAGGACGCGGTTGCGGGGAGATGAAGGTAAAGTGCTTCTCTTCAGGTGGGGCGTTTCGTAGAAGGGACGAAAGCGAAAGACCGTTGCACTGACCGGACTTTGAACCCACTATGTGGTAAACAACAGGTACATTGCACCCTACGTAATTTGTAAGAACCGAAGATGCTCCAGGACATCATCAGATGAGGGACAATCAGAAGAAAAGAAAAGGGGAGTAAAAATAATAAAAGGGCGGAGAAAAAAAGAAAGAAACAGAGAATGAAAAAAAATGTAAACAAAAAGAGACAGGGACCAGAAAGTAACACCCTGGGAGTTAAGTACCCTTTGGTGCAAAGATATTCGTGATTCGACACCAGTTCAGGAACCATTCGAAGAAGCACGTTTTGAAGAACGTGCCTGGCATTTTCCTCAGTTTGCACGAACTCCTGGACACCCGCAGTTTCTTTGGATTTGATGGCTGATTTTTTCTTTGGTGGTGTTTTAAAGCTCAGGGAACCCGCAAAACTTGATTTTTAAAATTCCCTCACTTTTTCATGACTAATTTTTAATTTTCCCTGGATATTAATATTTAAGCCTCAAGAATTTGAATTCGAATTTTAAAATAGTACAGCAATACCTATAATACCTTAATTATCCCTTTTTAAGTAAGAAATACTATAAAAGTATAAAACCTCTGTAAATAATTTTAAATCCCGTGAAATTCTTTTAAATTCCATGAAATTCTCTACATTAAATATCTTAAAATTTCATGAAATTCCTTCAAAGTCCGTAAACTCCCTAGAAAACTTTTTAAATTCCTTAAAAATCCAACAAAAAACTCTGGAAATCCTTAAAAATTGCATGAAATCCCTGAAAGTTCCAAGAGACTGCAAGAGATTTCAAAAGATTTTAAAGGATTTTTAAGTATTTTAAAACATTTCATGAGATTCCGAAGATTTTAAAGGATTTCCAACGATTTTTAAAAAAATTTTAAAGGATTTTAAGAGATTTCAAAAGTATTGCAAACAGATTTTAAAGGATTTCAAAAGATTTCTAACAATTTTAGGCATTTCAAAATATTTCAAAAGAATTTCGGAGATTTTAAGTGACTTCAAGGGATTTTAAAAGATTTAAAGTAATTTCAAAAGATTTCAAAAGATTTCAAAGGATCTCTAGAGATTTTAAAGGATTACAAAATATATCAAGAGATTTTAAAGGATTTCAAATGATTTAAATCGATTTTAAAACTCTTCGATGAAATCCCTTAAAATCTTTTAAAATCTCTTGAAATCTTTTCAAATTCCTTAAAATTCTTTAAAATTTTTTGAAATCTTTTCAAATTCCTTAAAATTCTTTAAAATCTCTTGAAATTCCTTAAAACCTCAGGAATGAAATCTCGTGAAATATACCTCATTGTAATTCCTGAAAAATCTTAAAATTCCGTGAAATCCTTTCAACTTTCTAAAAATCTTTTGAAATCCATGGAAATTCTGGAAAATTCCAAGAAATCTTTTAAAATCATTTCAAACTCCTCAAAATCCCATCTAATCTATTGAAATTCCATAAAATCCCATCTAATCTCTTGAAATTCCTTAAAATCCCATCTAATCTCTTGAAATTCTTTAAAATCCCATAGAATTTCGTGAAATTTCTAAAAAATCTTGAAATCCCTTCAAATTCCCAAAAAAATAGGAAATCCACTGAAATTCCTGAAAATACCGAAATATCTTTTCAAATCCCATAAAAATCCTAAAAATTCCAACAAATTGGCTGACTCCATTGAAATCTTTTTAATCCTTTTAAATATTCTTATTTTTTTGTTTCAATTCTTTAAAATCCTTTAAAATCAATTGAAATTTTTTTAAATCCCAAAAGAAATTCTTTAACAATCCATGAGAACATTTCAAATTCTTAGATATCCTGCGCAATTTTTAAAATCTTTGAAATCTGCGTGTAATCAATATTTTTTCGCATATAATTTGCAAAACTTTCAATTTTGTATCTCATAATTTCAACATATTCATCGACATAAGATCTTGTTCCTAGTTATATAAAGTTCGTCTTATCAAAATCCCTGACTTTTACAGCTTTTTTTTTTAAATACCTGACTTTTCTTGACCAATAAAATTCCCTGACTTTTCCATGATTTCCAGGTTTTCTCTGATTTGCGGCTACCCTGTTGCTGCATTAAAATAAAAATTTAGTTCATTTGATTTAAAAATGTGAATAAAAAGGAACTCGGGAGAGGAATTGTATTAACAGCAAAAATCACAGCATTTTCGATAAATGAAGACCAAGCAAAGCGAAATTATATAATTAAAAAATACTTAGTTAAAGAAAGTGCTGAATTCATTGGAATATTTCAAGTTCAGATTTTTGTACTGAAAAGAAAAATTTATACAATAATATATTCTTGATTGTATAATCAACATTCTATGTTTTGCAATTTCATCTAAAAAATAAGCCCAAGATGAAGTGGATTTAGTGAATTTTAGAAGAAGCTATTGCCTAGGATATTGCAAGTTTATTTTAACTTATCAGATAGAAACAGCCAAGGAAATTTTTCTGGAATCCCTAGAAATGTTCTAGAAATTTTTCAAATACGAATTGGACTGAAATATTTTTAAAAACGCATCTTGTGTTCATTTTCTTCTAAACATCAAATTAGTTTAGTCATAATTGTTAAAATTATGGATACTTGAATACTTTAAATAGTTAGTCTATCCTTTATTCTCAAGGAGGGGCGAAGGGACGAATTTTTATTTTATTTTATATTTCCCTCTCTCATGCAGGGATTTTTCGACAGTACGTGAATGTTTTATTTAACTGAAAAATTAAAATAACTCGGAAACTGCAATGACCTTTTTATAAACACTTAAAAATAAAATTAAAAATCATTTACTTCAAGAATGGGACAATCATCAATAAATTACATAAGATTTTTATGAGGGGAGGTGTCAAGGATTTATTTAAGCCTGTGAAAGAAGTACAAATTTTCAAATAATAGAAATACAATTTACTATTTTTACTTATAATAGAAAAACTTTACAAGGGTGGAAGGGGGTGCTGAAAATTATTCAAAATAACCTTAAGTTATGTTTTCTTCATCTGCTTTTTTGATTCCATTAAAATATCAAAATTTTCCCACATGCTACTTCTCTCAAAGATTATCAAACCTAATAGGCGAATCAATTCTAAAAAAAAGCTTTACATTCACATTTGTTCTCCAGACTAAAATAATGAACCAAAACTTATCTCAAAAAATCTACTACTAATTTTTTTATGCCATTAAAATATCTTCCCACAGCATGTTCCTTTCCCTAAAGGTTACCCAAACTAATAGAAAATCAATTCTCAAAAAGAAAAAAATATTCACATTCACATTTATTAATTCTCCAGAATAAAATAACTTATCTAAAAAATTCTCATTCTCTATAACCACCGCAGAAAGGGAAAAGTTACATATGACGGGCACCCCTTAATATTTTTGTATCACAAAATTATATTCATCAGTCAAACATGCAGATGTATGCTCAGAAGTAGACTTTTAATTACTTACAAAGTTCTTTTTTCTTTATTGCAAGTAAATTAACAAAATTAGAAAAAAAATCACTTTAGCACATTAAATAACGAACTTTTACCTACTTAAGAAATCGTAATTTAATAGTTTTTAGTGATTTGAAACAACAAGTAGTTTTTATTTCAAGCAGACAATTCTCGAAGCTTTAAAATTATTATTTAGGTATAGTTCATTTTTATGCTGTTTAATAAAACGAGTTGAGAAACAATGAGGATTCGTGATTCCTAAGACGGACCCCGTGTATAAACTAGAATAAAGAATTTTTTAAAAATGTCTTTTCTTTGATCGGTAAATATTAGACTCAAGAAAAATAATATTTGTTATTTTACAACTCTTCAAAAATAATTAGTTCTTTATGAAATTGTTGATATTTATTTTATCTTTTACCAGAGAGCGTTTTTTAAAATTAGGAAGCGTTCAATAATTACGTAAGGGAACAAAAACATAAATGTCCTATTTTTATCGCTCTCATATTTTCGCAATTTCTATTTTTATCTTTCTCACATTTATTCTCACATGTTTCTTACGTAATTAATGAAAACTTCCTTTTTTAATGCTTATTGTACGTATTATAATGCATTTTGCATAAATAATTTTTCACAAAGGTTCAAACAGAATAAGTATCTAAATAATAATAATAAATAAATAAATAAAGGTTTAAATAGAATAAATATCAAATAAATATCAATTGTCTATCAATATAAAAAATCATGTTATTATATGATTTTTATGTTTTGTTTCCTCACAAAGGAAACTTTGTAACCATGCAAATTTTCGAATCTCATTTTTTGACATTTCTCGACCTAATTCTACCCCAGGAATCCGAAAATGAGGTTTTAAAAAAATTTCCGTGTGTATGTGTGTGTGTGTCAACAATGCTTTTTTAATTATATCTCGCAATCGAGTTGAGCTAGGGTCACGAGATTTGGAGGAATTATAGTCCCATATGATGTCCAAAATTTGTCCAGTTTTGAACCGGATCAGATAAGAAATATTTTTTTTAATTTTATATTTTTCTCAAAAATCATTTTAGAGGTTATTTTTCTTCAATTTTGATTATAGCCAAGAAAATTTATTCTAGATTTGGAGGTTTCATAATGCATAGAAATACACCTTTTTCTACCAAAAAAGATTCATGTTGATTCATTAAATATCTTGATATAACAAAAAGTAACTTTGAAAAATTCGAAATTTTCAAAAATTTTTATCACTGTTTTTTAAGTAATAAAACACTTTCAATACATAATTTTTTTCAATATGGGGTGGTATTTAGTTGATAAAAATCAATATATAGGATGGTATTCAGTTGATAAAAATCAATATATGGGATGGTATTTAGTTGATAAAAATCAATATATGGGATTGTATTTCGTTGATAAAAATCAATATATGGGATGGTATTTAGTTGATAAAAATCAATAGAATGTTTGTAATTATTTCCAAACAAAAAATTTCCTCATCTGAAATTTTTGAATTTTGAATTTTTTAGATTTTTTCGAAATTAAAAAAAAAAATTTGGGATTATAGCAATATTGAATGTACCAAATTTATTCCTTTCGACAAAACGAATTCATTTACCTATTTTAAAACCTTTTATTGTCAATTATAGTTACAACATATAACTATATTTATTATATACACTGGAGCCCCGGTTTATTGCGCGTTTCGAAGATATCCTGAATGGCCTCCGGGTAAACCGGGGTCTCTCAAACGTAAACAAGTCAGGGCCGTATAAACTATTTCTGTTTGATTTTTGTCACGAGTAAAAAATATTTTTTAAGTGTAAGTTTAATTTAACGTTTAATTTACTGTTAAGTTTAATTTCGTTATTATTTATGAATTATTATATATAACGCATAACCAAAACACTGAAAACGAACTGATGCGAACGAACGGAATTATTCGCTTAGACTACTGCGCATTTTGTTGCTACGGTTCTTGCACACTTCCGCTGAGCTCCAAGCTCAGCTTTCTCGTCCTCTTAGACCCTTCACCCATGACAAAAATTCCTGGAAGCGGTATACCGCACAGTGGTTCAGTAATGGATTTTCGCGGACAAATTAAGTTAGAGGTCGTAATTTTCGGTCGATTTTAAAGTTAAAAAAAAATACACTGGATAAAATTCCGCATCAATCCCTCGAGGCCGAATTTCAATTTTCATTTTGTGTTAAATGTTATATTATTAAACAATTCCAAAAAAATCAGATTTTCCAATGTATTATTTTTTATCTTCGTGTAATCCAGTAAAGTACAACAGAAATCAATAAAAATTGATGCAAAGATACAAATATAATAAGAATAAATTATTTACGAAAAAATTTCACTGTTATAAACAAATTTTATAAACAAGTATACATTTATAGAACTTTTATAGGATTAAATATTTTCTCTTCATGAAAAATCATCTTTAAATACACCACAATGTTATTTCACATTAAAAATGTTGTTAGGCCTACGTATTGGTCATTGTTATTAACAAATTATATAAACAATTGCATTATATTCGTGTGTTTTTACAGAAAAAAATTATTTTTCACGAAGACTAGCTGCTGCGAATGACTGCGATATTATCTAGCATTGTATTTGTGTGTTTTTACAGGAAAATATTATTTTTTCACAAAGACTTGCTGCCGATGACAATAATATAAACTATTCGTGTGTTTTTGGAGAAAAAATTTCTTTCCGCTACGAATTTTTTTCTGTAAAAAGACACGAATCTAATGCAATTATTTATATAATTTGTTAATAACAATGACTAATACTTATACCTAACAACATTTTTAATGTGAAATAACATTGTGGTGTATTTAAAGATGATTTTTCATGAAGAGAAAGTATTTAATCCTATAAAAGTTCTATAAATGTATACTTGTTTATAAAATTTGTTTATAAAAGCGAAATTTTTTCTTAAATAATTTATTCTTATGATATTTGTGTCTGTGCATCAATGCCTATTGATTTCTGTTGTACTTTACTGGATTACACGAAGATAAAAAATAATACATTGGAAAATCTGATTTTTTTGTAATTGTTTAATAACATAACATTTAACAAAATGAAAATTGATATTCGGCCTCGAGGGATTTAAAAAAAAATCTCGAAAAAATGATGTGAAAAGTGCCAATTACACTAGAATACTCCCTTAAAATACTTAAATAGATAAAGAACATTCTCAATTGTACGAAAACAATGCTTTTGCACAGTTTACATATTTTCTTTAACGTAAGCGTTTATGTCTGAAGAAAGCCGTTAGAAACAGTTTATGTTTGCATATTTTTTTAAACAACAATATTTTGCATTTGTTTATAAATTTTGTTCCTAATAGTCATAAAATTTATTAGCTAATTACTTCTAATGATGTAATTATAACAGAATAGTCATTTTTGCGCATTGTCAGACGGGCGTCTGTCCCGTTTGTAACGCCGGACTTACGTCCACCTGACAATGCGCAAAAATGAGTTACGCTGTTTCAAATAGGAGCACTCGATATGTCTGAATTGTGCATTTGTTTATAAAATTTGTTTATAATAATCATTGAATGTATGGGCGAAAAATATTTAGTGTTGAAATAATCCTGAGTTAGCCAATTAAAAGTATTAACATTGAAAAGAATGAATTTTTTTGTAGAAAAATTGTTCGAATAATGCATTTGTTTATTAAATTTGTTTATAATAATCATAAAATTTATTGGTTAATAATGTTTAGTGTTAAAACAATCTTGGGTTAACCAATTAATATTATTAATATTGGAAAAAAACGAATTTTTAAGTCGAAAAATTCCCGAATTAAGCATTTGTTTATGAAATAAAGGGAAAGCCTTCTCAAAATTGAATTTCATAAATATAAATTGTATAATTAAAATTGCCAAGTGTTAAACGTCGTCATGATAGTTTATAGAAACCAATAACAAGCGTGATTCCCACACTTTTACGCGTATCTAGTGTTGCACAATACACAATCCGAACATTTATATCTTCAACTGAAGTAACGACTGCCATGTCGGCTTTCTCCTTTGTTGTATTCACGACAAATGCAACTGTCTCTCATGTGTATATTTTGTAACGATTATGGAACGACATTGTGCAGTTACGTCTGATGAATATAACCGCAAAATCACTTGGCCATTCTTGTACCGGTGATTCTGGTCTGGAATTCCTACCTAACATACACGCAGCTGCTAAGCGATTATACTTTTTGAATGCGAGACTGACATAATGGATCCTTGACCTTTGAGTGCTTTGCGGTACTCACTTGTTTGCCATAGTCATTTTATGCGGTGAGCATGTCGAGTGTTTACGTTTCGCTTGTAAATTCTCCGATTGTTTCAGAAATATTTAGTTACTATGAATAGGCTTTACATTCGATTAAATTTGTTTCGAAAATTTAATACTGACACTTCATCAATTTTATTCACAAAATATAAATAATTTTATTTTTATTCAATAATACCTGCACGTTTATTTTCTCGTCAGACGTTCAAGTCCTCGTCATTTTTATTTCGAAAAAAATTATTCAAGACCTATCAAAAATTTGCCCCAGATAATGTCATCGTTGAGTCAACGATGTCATTATATCATTTCATCTGAGGAAATGCATTCTTTCACGCGTGAAGTACTTAATTTTTGCAACAGTTTTTTCGATAAAGTGAAAATAAAATAATAAAATAATAATAATAAAATAAAAATAAAACTAAAATCAGAAAATCTTCCGAGAATGTATATCTAACATATTAAATATTATGTATATGTTACGTAACACATACATATACATATATGTATATGTTACATATTACAGAATGTAATATGTAACACTTGAATTTAAAGCAATCACTTGGCGAAATTAAGTTTATTCAAACTTTGACCGAATCAAATTGAACCTGTATGTATTCCGTATTCAATCGTGATAATCGAATCTCATGTATCGATTACTAGATAAGATTCGCGGTTACATACACATTGCGAGGACTATTAAGAGAAATTCTCGAGTGCCAAGGAAAAATTAAATAATTGTGCAAGATGGCATGATCAGTCATTTAATTTGCTTTTTATTACGAAGAGGAAAGTAATGATTGTTCATGAATTCAAATATATGTTTGTACCATAATAATAGCATATCTGGGATCTTTTCAAATATTCCTATTAAAGCTAACTTCTCAATAAAGAGAATGCAGTGAGAAATGAAAACACAGTTAAGAATAATATTAGACTTTCAAAGTCTAATTCCATCAATTAAATCAATAAAACTGACAAAAAATATTGTGCTAAGATACAATTATCTTCAGCAATTGAAATTGATAAATATTTTGGTGACAACATGTTTACAATCATATAATGAATATATAATTATATGCTCTGAAAGTGTAAGAGGCTAACAAGTTTCAACGATTATTAGGGACACATTTATAAGAGTTCATAATTACTGCTTTCGTGACAACTGATAATAGTATACGTTGTTCCATACTGCTTTCACACTTGACCCTACGTTACAAATCGTGCATTGGGATATATTATAGCAGTGACTTGTGGCCTACTTCAATTTTCTTCATTAAAAGATGTTTCTATATAACATGTGTTAGAAGTCATGGACTGTAATTTACTCTTTCGAAAGATATAAAGGCGTGAGCAATCAATGTCCCAAGTTAAGTTTCAAGAAGACTGTATCAAATAAAATTTCACCTTCTCAACAACTCTTTAAAAATTAGGATAGTTATTTCCTACAAACATCATTGCTTCCAGGGACTTGAAGTCTATTTAAATTTCACTTAAATCCCACGTCAAATCGTGCAGCAATTTATTCTATAATACTATTGATCACATCAGTTTTGTTTTTCATTTTAAGTCTGACCTACAGTACCGTCCAAGAATATGAGGACACCTGTTTTTTGTGAGGTGCATAAGTTTTCATAATTCTTATAATCTACAAGATAAAATTTTTTTCCACAAAATAATACGAAAGCTATCAAAATTCTGCGTAAAATAAGCTCAATGTGAAGTGATTTTGTTCATTCTGTAAGAAACTAATGCAAAAATAGTGCATTTTTCAACTTTTACGAAAACTTACAATAACTTATGAAATAACGTAGAGTGTGGCTATTCGCACATGGTGGGGCTAATAGGTACAACGCACTTTAAGTATGCTTTTTAATATGATAATTTGAATCAAAATAATAATCTCCTAGCATATAAGATTGAGAAGAACTTTACTGAAGATGAGGATGGAATTTTATACGACCTCTGCACAAGCATTGAAAAATGTTTAAATATGTGGGTGTATTTTAAAAAATTAATTAGACCTTCAAACTTTGTATCAGCTCAATAGTTTAAAAGTAATAAAAAATTCTCGTTTTGCCGTGTTTTTCTTTCAAATTTAAGTCGTAAAAGGAATTTGTTTCACAAATGCGAATTTGTTTCATAAATGCGAGTTTGTGCTTTCATTAATTAGTTCAAAGGTGATATATGAAAATTCGAAGATCGGCGGTACAATTCGACTGATTCAGCAAGTTATGATATGTGCTAATTTTTCAGGTTTGTGCAGTTAGGTATTTATTTCTTTTTTAATTATTTCTTTTTTAAAAAGCTAAGTTGAAATAATATTTCACAATAATTATAGTTTTCGAAATATAACTATAAAATATGAGGATACCTGTCAGAAACCTAACCTCACTTTTCAGTTTCTATTATTTTCGATTTTGCAGCTCAATCGATGACAGAATCAAGTTTTTGTGCTGAACTTTGAATATTTTAACATCAATAATTATAAGAGAAAACGTTATCTCAAAACAGTTATCTGTAATTGACCGAATCCATTTCAAATCAGGCAGACAGTGCAACTTCAAGTCATAGAATATCGGTCGTCTATGAAACATGTTGTTTTTCAAAGGAAATAAAAAGACACGTATTTTACCGTTTTGAGAAAAAATACGTTTTTGCGAAGTTATGAGTATTTTAATTGTACGCTTCTTTTTCTTAAAAAAAACACATTTTTCAAAAAACTTTTATAACTTTAGACTCAATTAAGATATTTGAGTTTTCTTTCCTAATTATGGTAAGGTTTATTGGCCTCTTTCAAAATCCGTCAGAAAATTTTTAAAAATATTGAAAATTCGCAAAATGGTGACGGTGTTACTGAAAAAATAAAAAGACGATTTTCTCAAAAACTCCACCTTGTTATTTGCCCAAATTTTTTTGCTAAATTGGTACTCAAATGATGAAGGAAATAGATAAGTTTCATGCGGGCTAAACTACTTTTGTAAACAGGAGAATTTTTTTAAATGAAATTGAATTTTCGAATTTTTTCCACAACTAAGGACATATATAAAAAAATATCAACAAAAAAGTTTGATGCTTTAAAAAAGTTCTACGCAGAAGACCTCTTACTCTTTTATGATATTTTGCATCGTTTGTAAAAAAATTCGAAAATGTGATTTTACAAAAACAGAAATTTTTCTGAACTCAAAAATGATTTGACCAACATAAAACTCGCTGGATAGTTTCCTTATGCAAACATAAATTAAAAAAAAATATTTGAAAAAATTAAAAAGATGGGTTTTTCAATATAATCGATCTTATTTCTGTAATTGAATTCTGCAAATATAAAATGACAATTTCATCGAAAACCAATCTTTTTAATTTTTTCAAATATTTTTTAAAAATTGACACTCTAAATTTGAATTAGTCAAATTTTACTAATTCATCAGTGATTGAATTCTAGCTATGGCATTTAGTGGAATTTTATTGACAATTAGTGTAAAATTATTAAAATTTCAGTAGATTTCTACAGATTCACCAGTAGAAATCTACTGAAATTTTATAAATTTTACACTAATTGTCAGTAAATACTAAAATTTCAGTAGATTTCTATTGATTCATCAGTAGAAATCTACTGAAATTTTAGTAATTTTACACTAATTGCCAGTAGAATTTTACTAATTGCTTTAGCTAGAATTCAGTCACTGATCAATTAGTAAAATTTGACAAATTCAGATTTAGTGAGCATGTTTACATCAGGAAACCATCCAGCGAGTTTTATGTTGGTCAAACCATTTTTGAGTCCAGAACAATTTCATTTTTTACAAAATCACATTTTCGAGTTTTTCTCATAAAAGATGCAAGATATCATAAAAGAGTAAGAAGTCTTTTGCGTAGAACTTTTTGAAATCATCAAACTTTTTTGTCGATATGTATTTTTGGTATGTGCCCTCAGTTGTGAGAAAAATTCAGAAATTCAATTTCATAAAAAAAATTTTCCTGCTTACAAAAGTAGCTTAGCCCTCATGAAACTTATTTATTTTCTTAATCATATGAATACCGATTTAGCACAAAAATTTGGGCAAAAAACAAGGTGGGGTTTTTGAGAAAATAGCCTTTTAATTTTTTCAGAAAAACCATCGCCATTTTGCGAATTTTCAATATTTTTTTATTTTCTGGCGGATTTTGAGAGAGGCCAATAAACCTCACCATAATCAGGAAAGAAAACTCAAATATCTTAATTGAATCTAAAGGTATAAAAGTTTAAAGAAAAATGTAGTGTTTTTTTTTAAAAAAGAAGTTTCAAATTCAAATACTCATAACTTCGCGAAAATGTATTTTTTCTCAAAACGGTACAATTCGTGTCTTCTTATTTCCTTTGAAAAACAACGTATTTCATAGACGACCGATTCTGTGACTTGAAGTTGCATTGCCTGCCTGATTTGAAATGGATTCCATCAATTATTAATTTAATTTATAGCTAATTTTGTTGCTTCCAGGAGAAAATTTGTATCAGTTAAATCATAGATTATAGATCAGTTAAATTACTCAGTTGGGGATGGCCAGTAAATTAAATGATTAAATATGACCTTAGAATCTTAGATAGATTTTAAATAAATTATATCCTTCTAAAAACATATTTCGTTAATATTAATTTAAAGGTTTAATTGTTTTATTTTTTTCTGTTTGATAAATCTCAAACTAATCTGAATTTCTTAATTGAACTTTTTTTTCATACTTTATCATGAGAAAGTATTCTCAAATAGTTAAAGAATAAATACTATTTCAGTATTAAAAAATTGTTTTATTTATTTAAAAAATAAATAAACAATAGTTAAAAACATAAACATAGAAACATAAAACATAAGCATAAAAAACATAAAAAATAGTACCTATTTAGTACCTATTTAGAAGATAGTACCTATTTAGAAGATCGACGGTACAAAAAGGTACGACTTTTCAACAATGATAATTAATAAGTAGAAAATGATTTAAAAACTTAGAAATGTTTGATTTCTTTTCAAAATTGAATCCTCTGTCTGTAAAAATGAAAAAGCTGAAAAAAATTTTTCTTGTGCATGAAGTTAAAAAAAACCTCAAAAATACACAAAAGTTGTATCTAATAGCCCCACTCTACGTTAATTAACATTTTTTAATGACCTTGAGCTTATTTTAAAGATAAATCTCCATAGAATTTCATGAATGTATGAAGAGAACTCTAATTTTCTCTCTCGATTTTGCCAAAGATTGAACTTGGAACAAAAAAGTTGTAAAATTTCAAACAAAGCAAAAACTCTGAAAAATTAATTTAATAAATTATAGAAATTAATATTCCTATGTATTCTAAAAAAATTTATTAAAATGTAATATAGACTGATTTTAGATATTTTTCTATAAATAATTATACGTTAGTGAAATTTTACAACTTTTCTCTGCCAACTTTAGCCTTTGGCGAAATTGGGGGAAAAAAGTGGAGAGATCTCTTCATACATTCATGAAATTCTATGGAGACTTAACTTTAAAATGAGCCTAAGAACATTAAAAAATTATATTTATTTCGTAAGTCATTGCAATTTCAGGGTGTCTAGCGATCAGGCCATTTAAAATTCCCGGGGTTTTCCCGGCTTTTTCCTGGTCAATTTTTATTCCCCGATCAAGTTAAAAATGTCTTTTTGAGATTTTTGAAAGTGAACATATACATAGAAAAGG
>JBAGKK010000343.1:2168244-2193418 GCA_037177015.1 Euceroptres primus | reverse complement strand
TTTTAATTATTCTTCAATAATATTTCAATACGTTTCCTCTGGATTGAAAATTGTATAATGACACGTATTAAAAATTCCATACATATTTAAAATATGTATTTAAGTTAATTGTTAATGTTCTTAATTAAACGGCATCATTGAGTTAAAAACGATAAATATTAATTAATAAATTTTGAATTATGATCCAATAATTAAAGAAATTAAATCGTTAAAAATTGAATCATTTTCATACAAATGAAAACACTTAAAATTGTTTGGATTACATTTTAAATCTTCAAACATTGTACGTCAAATTATTAGTAAGATTGAACAGATATGCACCAATTTAATTTTTGTCCGACCCCCCTGAAAACAATCCATTAGGTGCCTGCTTAGCCAGCGTGAAGTTGCCAATTTCAGGCTGATGAAGGTCAGCGGGCGTAAAAACTTTTTGATTATCAAAAAACCGCCATTTAGAAAATGGCACCTCTTCCTAAAAGTTTGGAACAATAACTTTTTGCCGAAAAGCCAAAATTCCGAGTGAGAAAAAATACCGAAATTTTTTTTTACTCCAAAGTTAGCATATTTTTAACGAAACCAATCTCGACGTCGCATTTTCAGAGGGAGCCGGGCAAAAAATATCGTGTCCATCAAGGTCTAAAGGATATTTTACCTCCTTTACGCCCTTGATGCACAATATTTAAAATCAAGTGAACAAATTAAAATTACTAATGAAAACAATTGAAAAACGTCAACATCACAACAATTATCAATACTGAAGCAACTTCACACTGCGAACGGAAACCCATCAAGATTATTATTATTATTATTATTATTATATATAAAAACCAATCTAAAAATAAAAAATATTAAAAAAACAACAGCATCTCTGCAAACCAACTTCATGCTGCGAACAGAAAGCTGCGAACACTTGTAGATGATTATTAATAACAATCAGCTTGAAATTATAGAATTAAAATTTTTGAAAGAATTCAACGATCAATTAGAAATGCACCTTCACAATATCACTTTAGCAAACTCCTTTTTGGTTACTTATTTAAAACTTTAAATCCTAATCTCGAAATTACACATTGGTAACACTTTAATCCTTGAGTTAAAACATATATTAGCGTACACATGAATGTATTTAATTTTAAGGATGTATATTAGCGTACTTATATTTACAGTATTTCTGTCATTAGACCTCATCTAATTATGTGTATTTTAGTTTTTTTCCTTACTTTTGTTTAATACCTATTTTTAATTTCGATCTTCAAATCGGTCGCAGTCACATTTATATTTTAATGTGTATCACCTGTTCCTTATAGGGCTATCTAGACCTAGGAAGTTTCTACAAATAAATACAAATACAACACTCAGAAAAAAGTTTGTTTGAATCAAACAAAAAAATTTGTTTCATATCATATTATTGAAAGAAACAAATTTTTTGTTTCAATTAACAAAACATTTAATTCTTATTTATTTAAAACATTTATTTCATTTTAATGTATAAAAAATATCTACCTTATTAATCGAAACAAATAATTCTTTAGGTACAATTTGTTTGATTTAAATAAAGGATTTGCTTAAATTAAATCCATTTGAGTTGATATAAATATTTGTTTGATTCAAACAAAAATTATAATCCGCATACGATAGTTCCTTAGAAAAACGCAACCATCACAGAAGGATCTTTCTCACAATAAAGATTACAATCATACTGAATATAAAAGCGTCTGAAATAAGTTACAGTACCGTCGTTACGCAATCCGACAGGTAATCTAAAAAAAGTGGTGTCACACTTAATACTTCTTAATCACAAAATTGAAAATTTTTTAAAATTATTTATTTATTTATAAAATTAAATCAAGTTTAGGAAACAAAATTTTTTCTTTATTTAAAACAAAAAATGTTTAAAGCAAACAAGAACTTTAATTTAAACAAAACATTTATTCAATTTAAATAAAAATTTATTCAAATCAAATAAATAAGGACAAATAAAGAATTTGTTTGAATCAAACAAGCATTTGTTTGACCCCATGTCAACGCTATAATTTGTTTGATTCAAACAAATTTTGTTTAAATCAAAAAAATATTTTTCTGAGTGAAATACAAATTTGGACCAAATTTGATCGTGGGATTCTTGTTTTTTTTTTTTTAATTTCCAGGAATTTCGTAGTTAAATTTGAATGTTGGACGCTAAAGAGAAATTTAAATTCCGATTTAATCTGATTTCAATTTCTTAAATTTTAATAAGAATTAGTCCAACTCATAAAAGTGAAATTTAATTTACATTATAAATAAACGTTAAAGGTTTTTTTCTGCTTGAAATTACAAAATTAAAATTTTGTTCACTGTTGCTTAGTTTAGATTTAGAGTATTGAACTTGTGATAATTGTTTGTACCTGAAAAAATGAAATAAATTAAAATGAAAAAGAGCACAGTAAATAAATCGCGAAATTCTACTTATTTTGAAAATATTAGATATTTCATTATTATTCTCATTAATAGATTTTAATTATACTATTTAATTAGAATTTAATCGATTTTGAAGTAATTAAACCTTAAACGGTTTTGATTCAAGTTCATATATTAAAGCCCTCTATTAGAAATAAAATTGACTTTCACATACACACAATTCTAAATCGTTCAATTTTAAGCATATTATTAAATTTAAATTATTAGGATAAGAGCACCAAATCTTGGCACCCCCCCCCCCAATTGTTGGCACCTCTCTCTAATTTATTAGATAATAAATGTTTTGCTTTAATTTAATTCTACCATCATTTTTACGTAATGCATATATTAGTTATCCACTGCAATCAAATATTGATCCAAAATTAAATAAATTCACTTTAGTTTTTAGCATGCCAATAATTGGGCTAAGGTGCCAAGAATTGGTTCTCTTACTCTAGTATTTAAATATAAAAATCAATCTCAAGATGTAAAATAATAAAAAAACAAAAGCATCTCTGCAAACCAACTTCATGCTGCAAACACTTGTAGATTATTATTAGTAATTAAATATAAAAACCAATCTCAAAATAAAAAATAAAAAAAATCAAAAGCATCTCTGCGAACCAACTTCATGCTGTGAACAGAAAGCTGCGAACACTTGTAGATTATTATTAGTAATAATAAATAATAATTAATACCTCTTTACAGTAAAGAACTATTCTCTCCCACTTTTCGAGTGCCTCTCTCTCCTCTATTTTCCTTAAATTTTCCATAACCACACTTTCTTGCCTTTGTATTCTAAGTGTGTTGTTTCCAGGTTCACTGGGTCGAGGCCTGTCGTTCGGCATTTGAGACAATATTTTCGAGCTTTGACACATTTCGCAGTTGCCATTGGTGCTCTTGTTTTCGTAAGTGCAAAGCTTGCACTGCCACTGAAAATAAATAAAAATTGACTATGTACTTTTGAATTTAGATCACAAGAAAAACAAGTCTCACCTGTGTAACCCCAGAATCCTTAGCTTTGGAAAATCTCCTCTCAACGACCCCTGATCCATTTCTCTTTACGGAATTTCTGTGCTTCGGTGTAACAGCTCTTTGACTAGTTGGAGTGGGGCAAGTAAGTCTCGGACTAGGGCTCCTTTGAGTCGAAAGTCTATTTTCTCTCGGGGTTTCTGTGAACGACTGATTCTTACAAGCATTACAGGTAATCGCAGTAAGGGGATTCCTCAAGGTACAGGACTGACAAACCCAACTTTCACCCTTCCTCAAAGTCGGATCCTCCAAATGTGAGACACTCCTCAACTTAGAACCTCCACAAGCTTCGCAAGTAGTTCTCGAAGCAGGATTTAGCAAAGTACATTTCTTACAAGTCCATCCAGGTCCTAACTCGATCAGATCTTCCGAATCTGATTCCGTAAGAGGATAACCAGAAGGCCTCGATGGAATATACCTTACACTGTCCCTTGAAACAACAATCGGAGAATGAGCTTGTGGTTGACGAGGATTAACACTGTCCTTTGTAACAGTAATTAAACTTGGCTGTGTCAAAGAAGGTGGTGATCTCGAGGATCCACAAATATCGCATCCTCCAGACCAGAGTGGATTATAGGCATAAGAACACTTTCGACAGGTCCACATTCTCTTCAAGGGACTGATGGCAGTTCTCTCGCCGAGAGGACTCGTCGCTTCGGCTTGCGATCTCTGCGAGACTGGGAGACTCAACTTATTGCTTTGTTTCTTTGGTAACGGTGGAGGAATGTCAGGATCGGTGATTCCTATATAAGAGTACTTGGGTCGAGAATTGAAGGCAGCTGAGTGTGGTGGTACTTCTGGCGGTTCTTCGTCGTTCAGACTCCTACGGTTCACGACTTTTCTTTGACTGATGCTGGTCACGGTATCCACCTCGGAGAAGGATCTTCTGTAGCACAAAGGACCCGCAGATGATAAAGCTCTTGGCTCCCACGCAGGGACACTAATCACGACACCACTGCATGGCGCTGGACTCCTAGGTGCTTCACAGGCTTCGCATTGTTCCAATCCAGAGGCATTGTTCAAGGTGCAGTTATCACAACTCCAGAGCGCGTCGTCTTGATGCGCCTCGGAGACTATCAGACTCGTGGGTCTCGGGATCGCGTGTTCAGAGAGCTTCTGAACGACTGAACCGTTCGAGAGAGAACGACTGACTTTGGATTTCACTCGCTCGTACATCGAAGGACTGTGACGTTTGGGGGATCGTTGGGAAGGGTCAACATTCTCTACGTAGGGAACCACCGACGGATCTATCCTCTCCGATGGCAAGGTCCAATCTTCTCGGTTGTTGCGGGCTCGCTCGCTTCGACTTATGCCAGATAACTGTGCCATTTCTGAAGTTCCCTGAATGTCGATTTTTTCACTCCCAGTCGAAATCTTTGAAGTGTTCGTGCTGGTGTCGTGAATACGAGTGACTAAACCGGTAGTTACTTTCGTCACCAGATCCAACCTTGCTACTTGCTTTAGACTATTGCTTTTCCCGGGTTCTAGTCTCTTGCACTTTCTGGCCCCGACTTGCCTTCCATGCGTTTCAGCTATGGAGGAACTGGCGCCGCAGGCAGTACAAATAGGAGTTGCAGTACGATTGTTCAACAACAAACAACGAATGCAGGTCCACTTTGTAACGAAAGAAGGCAGAGAAGGAGCTCGCTCGAGAAATCGACGCTGTCTGGTAGTTTCTGACCAAGAATGACTTCGCAATCTCTTCTTCAAAACATTAGATGCTAATTCTTTATTCTTTTCCTTGCTGAAAATAAAAAGGAAGATTACCACACAAGGTGCCTAGGAAATCTCTGAATATATATAGAAGCTAACTTTCTTAGTTATCTATAATTATCTTAATTTAGAATCTATTTTAGGAAACCAGTTTGCAAATTCGATTATAATTGACTCAACTTGGCTAATTGAGGAAAAGTAGCTTCCAGATTTAGAAATTAGCTTTCAGATTTGTGAGATATAAATAGATTATATGATTACCTAAGTGCGTGGTAGGTTTGAATAGAATTGCGACTTATGGGTGCTGGTGGCCGCGGCTTCTTCAAGGATAAGGGAGCATCGGAAAGTGAAGTGTTCCCAGGATTGCGAAGCCGCGGCGGAGGAGTTGGAGGACTGGAGGAACGTGAGGAGGATCCTTCGGTGCGACCGCCGGCTCTGGAGGTACTTGGGAGATCAATCAGAGGGTCGTTCAACGGGCGGTGCCATATTCTGATCTGATCACTTCGGACTCGGGACAATCCGCACCTGGCGCATTGCGCGCTCTCGGTCGGATTTATCAGAGAGCACTCCGAGCAATGCCACTGCAGCACCGAAGCAATCGAGCCCATTCTCCATTCGTAGACATGGCTCTTCCTCTTCGATCACGGATCTTGACTTCTCGCTCGATTTGCAAACGGCGCTGCAAACACAAATTAGAGTTAGATAAAAATACCAATTATCTTTGAGAAAAAATCTGAATTCAAAATTTTTGTTTATCAATATATTATAAGCTGAATAAGGACAAGAATTTTAAGATTTGTAGGAACGAGTAAGTAAGGACTATTTAGGAATTTCCAGAATAGTACCTGGGAATTTAAATTTTCCAATTTTAAAAACATTGAAAACTTAACTCGACTTTTCAAAATTAGAAGTTTTATTTCTGTGAAGTTGCAACTATTTAAAAGCACAATTTCAATTTGATGATCGTTTAAAATCGAAGAGTTTTAAAATAAAAAGTAAAAGCGGTCGACATTTTAAATATCCGCTTTCAAGAATATGCAAACATAAAAAGTTAAATTTTAAATATCGACATTTTAAATATTCGTTTTGAACAATATGCAAACATAAAAGGTTAAAACAATTCTAAACATTTTCTGCAAAAAATAAGATTTTTTTCAAAAAAATCACAGAATTTTCTGAAATGTCTTTAGCACTTTGTTTTCTACATTCTACAAGCGTGTAGACACGCACCTAACTTATATAATTATAATCTTGTGATAAAGAACTTATATAATTTGAAAAATTTACAAATTTTATAATTAGCAAACAATATAATTGGATAAATTTATAATTTACAAAATCATTTGCTTTCTAATGTTTCCCATACAAAAAAAAAACTGTACGCGAAAGTTCAAAGCGACCATGAAAGTTTCCAATGAATAAATCAAGTTTAATAGCAGATAATTTCCTGTTGTTGAGAATAAATATTACATTACATAAGAAAATAAGACCCATGAATAAAACCATATTGCGTTTATAGTACGAAATTGAATTTTCTCGAGTGGTTTAAAAAATGTCTTCACTAGATAAAAATAGATCTTTAGTAAAAGTCCACGTAATGCTACATATTCTAAATTTCAATTAAATCGTTTAATCAATCAATTAAAAACTTGAATAGAATGAACTGAAGCTTCAATTAAACCAATTAAACTTTCCATTAACTCCATAACTACCTAATGTGCTTCAACGACAAACTGCACAAGTTCTACCCAACACTTTATGAAATAGATAATATTCCCTCATGAACCAAATCTATCATCAAGAGACACCACACACCGAAATAATTACTAACATTTAAAATAAGTACTTTTTTGCTCCAAAAGTAAATTTATCTGTTAAACATTTTTAAACTTTTCTAAGAAAACTCGAAATCCTAATTTTCGAAAATACCTCTATCTAAAAAAACGATTATCATGTCAAATTACTTACAAAAACAACTTTTTCCTATAAGCTTCTCTGTTTAATTACTCCAAAATAACTCACACCTCTACAGGTAAACACGACACAGAAACTATAAAAGGAGCCTCATAAAGTGAAAAATCACAACAGTTTCTGAAAACTAGTCGATTATAGAGAACGGATACGATGAAAATAGGATTTTTCAGATTATAATGTGAAAATCGAACCTGACAGCACCGTCCTCAATTCTGTTGCTGGCTGTCGCTAAGCGCTACCCCCAACAAAAATTTCCCCACTGCCAGGACAACCCCACACTTTTTTCACCTGCGAATTAACTCTCCATCTAGTTATTGAGACCGTCAAGGCGCGAAGACGACGAGTAAATAGCTGATGAACGACGAACGACGAAGACGACGACCAAGACGGAGCTCAACGGAGAGCAATGACGGCCCGCCATCCTTTGGTCATATGTTTTCGGGAGGCCATTTTTTTGACTCGGGACGCACGACCATGGACATAACATAACGTTCTAG
Source organism: Euceroptres primus (assembly GCA_037177015.1). Lineage (NCBI taxonomy): Eukaryota > Metazoa > Arthropoda > Insecta > Hymenoptera > Figitidae > Euceroptres > Euceroptres primus. The sequence goes on along the minus strand of JBAGKK010000343.1, from coordinate 2,185,766 downwards.
AATTTTATCTAGTTTGCGTATAACCCTCCATTCAATGATTATTGGGTAATCCAGGAATTCTTTAATCATTCACATGCATTACTTTACCCGAATTTTAAACTTTATTGATTCCGCAATCCAAAAAGTCCAAGTGCAAATCTGTTTTTGAAGGCGAAGTTCCTGTTGCGCATGCGCAGTTTAAAATAAGGTCTTTGCGCAGGGACGAGTTAGTACACATTTTGAAAATATTTATGGGAAATTCTTTTTTATTTATCGATTTCTTGATTTATTTTCGAAATTTCCTCTGCTTGGGTGTTTCGCAGTTTATTTGGATTAAGTTGGGCATTTTGTAGGTTAGGCTATGGATTTAAAAACTTGAAAATTATCATTTTTATTATTAGCTTCGTATTTATTTAAACAGTATTTCCTGATACTGAGTTTTATTATAAATATTAAAAGAACTGTCCATTTTTTAGAATTCTCTACTGTTCAAAGAGCAATTATTTTGATTTATTTTTAATTTGAAAGAAAAGTCAGTTTTTTATAAATGTCTTTTAAGAAATTGTATGAAAATTGAAAAGGATTTGATTTATGGAGTTTGATTCGTCGAAAATGTAAAATAATTATTTCTATCTAGTGAAACCGTTCTGCTTGTGAAAAATTAAATATTTAAAATTGTTTCATACGTGTGAACAAAAATATCGATATTTGTCAAAATTATGATCTTTTTTTGGGAGTTCGTGAACGAAATCAAAGGGAATAGCAGTAAAAGTATTAATAGTTTCATGAATAAGTTTATTGTGAAAATAAAATCTTTTTTTTAAATATTAACAAGTAAATTTGAACCCACTGATGCCCATAACTTCGACGTTCCTGGGCTTAGGAGATGCACATTTGATGACACGGTCACTGCGATGAGCCTTCACCAAGTCCCTGTGGCGCAGAGGATAGCGCGTTGGACTTCTAATCCAAAGGTCGTGGGTTCGATCCCCACCAGGGATGACGAAAGCGGGAAACCGTTCTTATTTTTTTCCTTCCCTACATATTTTCTAAAATCACCAACTCTCCCCAATAATAAAATAAGAAGCAACAGGTTTTTGTTGTATCTAGTCCCATTAATAAATTAATGTTCTTTTAATGTTTAAAAAAAACCGTTCATTACATTAACTAACACTTGGATCCTTTTGAAAAATAATAAATAAACTCTAATCTTTAAAATAGGATTAAAATGTTTATTAATAACAAGTATTTTTCATTCCTCATTTTATCAAAAGAAGGTCTTTGAGGATTTATCATTCTCCCAACTGAAAGATTAATTAATCTTTCAGTTCTGAAGATAGTCCAGTCAAATTGACATTTTACACCGTATTAACTCACGAGCGCATTTTTTTGCTTAATCGTAACAGTTTGGGTCACATACATGCCATCTGGTTTTGTGACAAGAATTTCGTACTGGAACCCAGGCATATTTTTTTAGAAAGGTGCCAAAAATCACAAATGCATGGATTGTTGCTCTCCTATGAATTTTAGTGAAAAGATAGGAGGAAAGAAAGTAGACAAAATTCTGAGAAATTTGGAAAAAAAATAATGTCCTAGCACCAATACTTTCCGAGATACAGCGTTTCGAAAAACCCTGTTTTTTCGATTTTTGCCCAAAAATTGCTACTTTTCAAAATATCATCTAGAATTTGTATAATCGATTGATCTACGTCAAAATGGTCTACAGATGACTTAAAGTAGACGCAATTATCTTTAATTTAAGATAAAGAACAACCCTTTAGGTCCAATAGATCGCGAGATTCGACCTCTCAAAGATGACAACTTTTTGCCTGTTTTTATGACCAAAAATCATGGGTTTAGTTTTTGGGAACTAGAGCGTTCCCTAACAAATCTAAATTTATGATGCTAGAGGATAACTAAAAAGACACGTACCTTGAAAAAAAAAACAATGTTCTATCTTTATAAACTTCGGAGTTATGAATTTTTGAAACCTTGTGTTTTTTTTACTGTTTGTCTCAAAAAATGAAAAACACACTTTCTTGATTATTTCTGCAATCCTGACGTGAAAATTAAATGAGGATAAATGAAAGAGGACTCAATTCTGAGAAATTTAAAAAAAACGTGGTTCTAACTCAAATAGGTCATAAGTTATGACCTCTGAAAAACCGTATTGAAAAATGTAATTTCAGTTATGTTTTGACTAATACAATAAAATATAATGCACTGAATGATTACTAATGATCAATTAAACAAACGTACTGAAAAATGTAATTTCAGTCATGTTTTGACTAATACAATAAAATATAATGCACTGAATGATTACTAATGATCAATTAAAAATTTCTTACAAATAAATTAATAATTATTTTAATTAATTAATTCTTTTACAAACTAATTTTTCATTTTTTGCACATTTTTCATTCGTTTTTTTTTGCAGAAATTAATTCAAAATGGTTCACTCGTCACTTTTCAGGAGTAATGGAACATATTTATAAGCAAATAAATGTTATTAAAAAATTAAGTTTTCATTTTTTCAGCACTTATGACTACTGTTGTCTCCTAAATTAATTGAAAATAGGTAAGTATTCATTATTTATAAGTAAAAAAAAATTATTTTTTAAGCAATAAATATTAACACTGAGACCCTTTTCTCATAATTATTCAATAGGTAAGTTCATTATTTATAAGTAAAATAAAATATTATTTTTTAAGCAATTAATGATAACACTGAGTCCCTTTTCTTATAGTTATTCCATTGTTTTTAGAAGTAACGGAAGGTGCACAGTAAAAACGAATGCTTAAAATTATTACACCTTAAAATTAAAATAACTTAAATAAGACCTCAATGGATGAATTCCAGAATTTTATTATTATCCATGAATAATAATAAAGTTCTGGAATTCTTATAACTTCTTATATATGGAGGTCTTATAAATTCAGAACGATTTCCTTAAAATCACAAATTTAGCTGAATTTCAGTTATTTTAATTTTAAGGTGTAATAATTTTAAGCATTCGTTTTTACTGTGCACCTTCCGTTACTTTTAAAAATTATCCATTAATAATAATAAAATTCTGGAATTCATCCATTGACGTCTTATAAATTCAGAACGATTTCCTTAAAATCAGACAAATTTAGCTGAATTTAAGTTATTTTAATTTTAAAGTGTTTTTAATTTTAATTAAATTTAATTAAATTAATTAAATTTTAATTAAAGTGTTTTAATTTTAAGCATTCGTGTTTACTTTGCACCTTCCGTTACTTTTAAAAATTATGCATGGATAATAATAAAGTTCTGGATTTCATCCATTGACGTCTTATAAATTCAGAACGATTTCCTTAAAATCAGACAAATTTAGCTGAATTTAAGTTATTTTAATTTTAAGGTGTAATAATTTTAAGCATTCGTTTTTACTGTTACTTTCCGTTACTTTTAAAAATTATCCATGAATAATAATAAAATTCTGGAATTCATCCATTGACGTCTTATAAATTCAGAACGATTTTCTTAAAATCAGACGAATTTAGCTGAATTTCAGTTATTTTAATTTTAAGGTGTAATAATTTTAAGCATTCGTTTTTACTGTGCACCTTCCGTCACTTTTAAAAACAATGGAATAATTATGAGAAAAGGGACTCAGTATTAACATTTATTGCTTAAAAAATAATATTTTGTTTTACTTCTAAATAATGAATATATACCTATTTTCAATTAATTTAGAAAACAAAGGTAGTCATACGTAGTCATAGTCTGAAAAAGTGAAAAATTAATTTTTAATAACATTTATTTGTTTATAAATATGTTTCATTACTCATGAAGAGACGAATAAACCATTTTGAATTAATTTCTGCGAAAAAACGAATGAAAAATGTGCAAAAAATGAAAAATTAATTTGTAAAAAATTAATTAATTTAAATAAATATTATTTTATTTATAAGAAATGTTTTATTGATCTTTAGCAATCATTCACTGCATTATATTTCATTGTATTAGTCAAAACGTGACTGTAATTACATTTTTTAGTACGTTTGACTCACGAAAGACCGAAAGGGTCAACTTTGAGAGGCCAACTTTTGACCTATTTAAGTTACAACCACTTTTTTTCTAATTTCTCAGAATTGAGTCCTCTTTCATTTATTTTTATATGATTTTCACGTCAGAATTGCGGAAATAATCAAGAAAACGAGTTTTCCATTTTTTAGAAAAACATTGAAAAAACACAATGTTTCAAAAATTGATAACTCCAAAGTTTATGAAGATTAGAACATTGTTTTTTTTTAATTCACGTGAAAGTTTATGTAATTTTAGTTACCCTCTGGCAGTATAAACGTAGATTTATTAGGGAACGCTCTAGTTCATAAAAACTAAACTCATGATTTTTGGTCATAAAAACAGGAAAAAACATGTCATCTTTGAGGGGTCGTCTATTGGATCTAAAGGCGATCTATTGGACCTAAAGGGTTGTTCTTTGTCTTAAATTAAAGATAATTACGTCTACTTTAAGTCATCGGCCTACCATTTTGGCATAGGTCAATCGATTATACAAATTCTAGATGGTTTTTTGGAAAAGTAGCGATTTTTGGAAAAAAATCGACAAAAACAGGGTTTTCCGAATTGTTGTATCTCGGAAAGTTATTTTTTTCGTAATTTCTCTTTCTCAACTTTTTCAAAATTTTGAATTTTGGCTATTTTCTTTCCTCTCTCTACCTTTTTTCGTTAAAATCCATAGGAGGGGCATTATTTCTCAAGTGTACCCACCCCAAAAAATGAATTTCTCCGATCGGGCTCAAATTTACAAAAAGTTGAGTCCTATTAGCTGGCACTTTAAAAAAGAAAGATTGATCAGTTTGGTCAAAAACTCGCCGAGGTAGACGGGTCGAAATTTTTGTACTTTGCGCAAAGAGCCTCTACTTCGGATATAAATATATTTTTATGTATAGCATATAAAAAATTTTTACTCCAACTTTTTCGATAGATTTTTCCCCAATCTTTCGAATGAAATAAATAAAATTTGAAAAATTTAAAATTTAACCATCATTTTTGAAAATCAAAAATATTTCTGATTTTTTTTTAAATTCGACCCTTTTTTTCTTTTTTTTTTTTAAATTAAAAATAAAGCTTGAGGTGTTTACTTTCAGATCCTTGAATAGCAAAATGTCGTTTTTTGTTGTTTTTGAAAAATTGAATATTAAGTAACCTGTAAATTCAAAAAAATTTTCCTATGCGCGAAAAAAATTCAGAAGTCTTTGCATGTACAATTTTTGTTAAGAAACAATATTCTAAAAACGGAAATTCAAAAAAAAAAATTTTGTTGATTTTAGAATTTCTTGAAAATTTTCAAAAGTGAAATTTTTTAAATTTGGTTAATTGCGCATTTTAATGTGTAAGTTACATGTAATGTACATAATATAATAAGTATAAATGTTATTTGTACATTAAAAATGCGCAATTAATGAAATTAAAAAATTTCATTTTTGAAAATTTTTAAAAAATTCTAAAATCAACAAAATTTTTTTTTTTAATTTCTGTTTTTAGAATATTGTTTCTTATTAAAAACTGTACATGCAAAAAATTTTCCGAATTTTTTTCGCACATAGGAATTTTTTTTAATTTACCAGGTTACATACTTAAAATTCAATTTTTCAAGAGCAACAAAAAACGACATTTTGCTATTAAAGGATCTGAAAGTAAGCATTTCAAACTTTATTTTTCGTTAAAAAAAAAGAAAAAAAAGGGTCGAACTTAAAAAAAAAATCAAAAATATTTTTGATATTCAAAAATGATAGCTAAATTTTAAAGTTTTCAAAATTTTTTTATATCATTCGAAAGACTGGGCAAAAATCTATCGAAAACGTGAGGGTTAAAATTTTTTATAAGCCATACATAAAAGATATTTATATCCGAAATAGAGGCTCTTTGCGCAAAGTACAAAAATTTCACCCCCTCTACCTTGGCGAGTTTTTGACCAAACTGATCAATCTTTCTTTTTTAATGTGCCACCTAATGGGACTAAACTTTTTGTAAATTTGAGCCCGATGGGAGAAATTCATTTTTTGGAGTGGGTACACTTGAGAAATAATACCCCAGGAGAGCAACAATCCACGCATATGTGATTTTTGGCACCTTTCTCAAAAAATATGCCCAGGTTCCCGTCCGAAATTCTTGTCACAAAACCAGATGGTATATAAAAAACCCAAACTGATTCGATTAAGCAAAAAAAGCGCTCGTAAGTTAATACGGAATTTCGCCTCTTTTTCCGACAATTTGACTGGACTAAGAAGGAAGATCAATATTTAGGCTTTCTGCCATCGGTGAAGATTAAACTGAATCGTTGAATCCTTCATTATTACTTGCAAAACAGTGGTTAAAATATTGATACATGTGTTCATAGAGATGCACACGATAATCAGGGATATTGTGCCCTTGATCAATATACTGTTGATGCTTGAAAAAAATACCATTGTCAGCCAACGCGATCAGCAAATTGTTCATGTGATATCTAAGAACTTCATGATCCATAGTGCCACTATAGATGATAAAATCTTTGTTCTTTAAGCCAAAAGCTCGCGATGCCAAATTAGCTTCCTCGTATCTGGTTCTGAAAATATTATCATATTGGCCTCCAAAAACCTAGAAATTAATAGGAACTAGTGTTAATTTTATATTATAACAATATTATAAAGATTGAACCACCAAAATCTTGATTAACAATGCACATAATTCATAATGCAAGCTGACCTTCATTCCAAAAGCATGTGAATAATGTTGCCAGGTGGTGATTGGCGAAACCGCAGCACAGCATTTAAATATTTTCTTATCATCTATGACCATAACATTGAGAGCTGTATATCCACCATACGCCTCTCCATAAACAGCGACCTGATTCTTATCAATGCAATTTACTGTCTTCAAAACGTATTCCACGACTGAAATTTGATCCAAGATTTCTAGCTTGCCTATCTTTCTCCAATTAGCACTCGACATGTCGATACTCTGATATCCACTTCCCCTTACATCTGCCTGAAGAATTAAAACAATATTGCATTTTATTAAATTGTTTTCCAGATATTAAGAGTAAAGATCTTCTGTGAATTTTGCCTCGAGAACGACGAAATTCTTTTCTAGTATTAAATACCAGAGCCAGGATATTTTGTATTTTTCGGTGACTAACTGTCCCTCAGGTGTACCGTCTACGTGCAGAAGAAGTTTGTAATGTCTGGGACATTTTTTAATAGCTGGGTGCCATTCTGGTGGGAATTGCATTCTCACTCTTCCGATGAATCCATCCGCGAGTTTAATTTCGAATTCGTGAACTCCAGGCTTTTTTATTGAAGCGTCCCAGACGCGAATGTCCTCGTTTTCTCTTAGATTGAGGAGAACTCTATTTGTTTGTGTGTGCACGATTACCGTCCATGGAACGTCTGGTCCTCTGAAATATTTAGATTAAAAGCTTGTAAGTTAGGCTTATTCAAAGGTTGCTTTTTGAATTGAAAGGTTTTAACAAAATGTACAAAATACTTACTTGCAATGAAGGAGATAATAATCACCCAGATGAGACATTTCCACATCAGCCCAAAGGCACTGAGGGTTGATTTTACTCATTTCCAAACCACCTTCGCTGTACGCTTCCGGACAAGTCAGGCAAGTCACTGGTTCCATTAAAGCCATCTCATTAGGAGGAAATTCGATTCTGATTTTATATAAATTCCTGGAAGCACAAATTCTGAAAATAAAAATCTGAAATTTTCAGATACTCATATATTCTTTCATCACCTTCTGGAAACATTTGTCGTAGGAGCTGCGATGAAATAGGCAAACAAATCATCTGTTTCTGTATCTTTGCGCACTTTTAAAATTCGAGTAACGAAATATTCACTACTAAGCAAAGGAGTGTAACGATTTTTTGGAATCGTATTCCAGTGGGAAAAGAAAGGTCCATAGCTGTAAGACGTATCCTGAGATTCTGGGTTAAATCCACTGCTTGTCGATATTGCCATGTTGAAGGTGCTCAGTCCTGTTATTTCGTTTCGATAGACGATTGGATGTAATACCCAGGGTGTTGCATCTAGTTGAATTGTTCCTAGATAAAGAAATATTTATCAAATTAATTGTTCAATTCTTCTTTTGCTAAGGATTTTTATTTCTTTTTCATTGGAAACTGAAATTTTACCATGAGCAGGTTTTATGAAGAAAGCTCTCTCTTTTGAAGGAAAGTAGTAAGAGTTGTTTCTTCCTAGAAGGCTATAAAAAACTGCATTTTCTTCAGGATAAGCAATTGTATATTCGATAGAGTCTAGATTAAGTGGTTCTTCTCTGAAAAATGAGTGACTAACGTGCTCCACATGTAGTCGATTCGTTCCAAAATTTGGCCCTTCTGATTTTGTTCTGCAAATAAAAATCTTGCAATTTCCTTAAAATTTTTAGGGATAAATGTTATAAAGAGACCTTAAGAATATTTTTAATTCAAAAATACTTGAAATCTTTAAAATCTTACGTTGCAATATAATTTTCGTCAGTTTCTGGATGATGCTTTTTTTCTCTTATTATTACTGTTGACCCAATCTGGTTTTTAAAATCATTACTAACATTGATGATATCCTGAAAGTCTTCTGAGTCTGGGTTTTTGGAATCTTTTAACTCTGGGGGAATTTTCGGAGCAGCTCTATTATACATAAAAGTTTCCACTCTAGGGTAGAGCAAAATAGTCCCTTTTTCTTGATAAAGAATCCCATCAATCATAGTGTCATTCAAAGAAGTGTTTTCATCATCGTTCCAACATGCTTTGTAATTTAGATGCATGCCTGGCACAGAATAATCTTTCTTTTGGAAAAATTAAAAAATAAAATTGTTAATTGATGCTAAGAATTTTTAAACTGTAGTAATTATTTAAATATTTCCGATTACAAAATTCGGAAGACTGTTCTAAATTAAATACAATTATTACTTCTTGCTCGGATCCCCACCAATTCCCAGTAAATTTATAACAAGTTTCTTTTTCTATTTCACAAAATTCTCTGGTTTTAGAAAAATTGTACCGATCATTTAAAGAACATTTATAGTGCTTAGGAACTCCTTTTTCCTTGTAAGTATATGAATAGTTATCATCATCTTTTGCAGAAAATGAAAAGTGCGAAACAAAATCGCCATTTTTTACGATTTTCTTCTCGATACCTGAACTTGAAAAAAAATCAGAAATTTGGTAACAACAACTTGTACTTTCACTAAAATATAGAAATGATAGCTTACTTAAATTCTTTTATACTGACTCTATATTCTAGATTCGTTTTGTAAATTGTATGTTCATCCCATAAAATGGCAATGTAAGATTTATCAGGTGAAATTATAAAGTTCTCAGCATTGAATTGGCGCATATAGTAATTTCTTAATAACATTGGAGATTTGTTCTCTTCAAGAACTGAAAAGATATAAACAAAAAAGAGAAACCATTATTTCTCGTTATAAAAAAATTAAAGGGTATATGTACAATTTAACATTTGTTTTCTCAATTAAATAATCTAAAAACCTGCTGTTACATTCAGCACCTCAATGTCATCCCTTGGATTTTTATAAGAAATTTCATCATTGCTTCCATCTATCCATGAAATATTTCTGTATGTAATTTACCTAATTATTTTATGTACATTTTTCAAATTTTAAGATGAAGAATAATGGCCACTTTAATAACAAATAAATTTTAAGAATTCCTAAATAATAAAATTAAAATTGTCAAAAGCAACTTTTTAATGAAATTTTTAAATAAAAAATAAAAAGTATCTAGCCTTTCGATTGTAATAAAATTAAAATTTCCGAAAGTAACTTTTTAATAGAATTTTTAAATAAAAAGTAAAAAATACCTAGCCTTTCGATTGAGAAGAGATTCGTAAAATATCAAAGTTTCAAGTGTGACTTCGGGATTTCTTTTCGAATTCTCTCTGTCTGGTGGTATATTAATTAAATGTTCCTTAACATTTTTTTCTACTGAATTATCCATGGCAAAGATGAATATGATAGAGATTAATAATCCTAGGAATGTAGCCTTAAAAAATATTCTTCGTGAATTTAAAAACTACATAATACCGATTATTGTAAAATAATATATTAAAAATATATAAAATAATATTTAATCCATAAATTATGAAAATAAATTGAAGGTAACTAAATTGAAACGTACTATGTAAATAAACCAGACTAAAATTGGTGATAATTTTCGAGGTCGCTGAATTATGATCGGACTGGAATGTGTTGGATTTTCTGAATAATCTATCATATTGATTAGTTTTTTTCCTTTTCGACAAACAATACATTTCCGTTAAATTTAAGTAAAAAATAGAAAAATATATCTTTTTCAAATTGTCAAAATAAATATCATCATATGGAAATAATAAATGACTATCGATAGAAGTTTCATTTTTGAAAGTTTGAATTATTTATCTAATAGTAAGTATAGGATGTATAGATTTTTACATTCTCATCATCATATGAGAAGGTATTGGTCTTATGTGAAATCTGACTTTCCAAATTTTTTTATTTTAATTTAGGAGAAATAAGTATACAGAAAATAAAAAAGAATTAACTTTAATTATAATTATTACAATACACAAGTATTATCAAGTGGATTATATCATTCATTTAAAAAATCACAATTTTACAGATTTGTCCAACATCCATTTCGGACTGCCTAGCTTAAAAATTTTTATCTTATCTTTTGCTTCAGGTAAACAGTGATAACTATAAGTACATTGGACAACAATTGGTTACTTAAAAAAAACAATCGGTTACTAACTTATAAAAAAGTTATTAATTCTTTAAACCATTAATTTCAAGAAGATTATATAATGCATTTAAAAAATTACATTTTTTACAGATTTGTCCTTTTCATGGAAATTAACAACATCATTCTCAGGCTGCCTAGTTTAAAAATTTTTGTCTTATCTTTTGCTTCAGGTAAAAAGTGCAAACTGTAAATACATTGGATAAAATCGATTTTTAAAAAAATTACTAATTCTCTAAACTATTAATTTCCTACTCTGTGGTCGAACATTTACTGTTCCGTCGAAAATAACCCACAATCTATCAAATTCATTAGAAAAAGCAAGAGCTAAATCTGCCTGGTTTGTTATAATGACATTTTCGTAGTTTCCAAAGAAACCGTTCTTCGTCCAGTTAGTGCTTCCGGTTATAAGAATACGTTTATCTACGACAGCAAATTTGTGGTGCATGTAGTAATCGGATTTCTTGGTGCGAAGTCTTATGCCTAGATTAAAAATATATGGTCTTAATAAAAAAAATAACCAGAGATATACTTTAAATTCGAAATTGATTTTCAATTACTGTAAAATAAAATTACCTAGTCTTCGTAAATTAAGAATATGATCAGTAGACGAGGTATTGTCGGACATGTCAGCATCAGTAATAATTCTTACAGGCACATTTTTCTCGTACACTTCTACAATTGCGTTTAATAACACTGGATGTGTTAAAAAATAAACGCACACATCCAAAGATTCCTTTGCGGACTTTATGGCTCTTTTAATTTCACTACACACATAAAATAGTATTTGTTCTAAATTTTAACATGTATCAAAAAAAGGGAATTTACTCTAGCGTAGAATGTTTTATAGTTTTACTGATACTGTTAGATCTTTGTTACTGTAAAATTAAATTGGTTTGCTGTAAAACAATAACAAATATCTTACTTGAGAGTTCGAATCGGGCAATTAATTTTCTGGCAAGCCCGTCCCGATTTTAAATGCGATTTGCACAGCACAGATTCTTCAGAAGAAAAGAAGACTTTAGACCTTATCTCTTTTGGTGGCAGAGAAACTCTGCTTTTGTATTTTTTATAAAAGTACCAGGCAATTTCTGATACTACAACACCTGCGGTGACAATTAGGATATTTCTTCTATTCATCTTGTGATTTCTCAAAAGAATCGTCCTACCCTAGCAAAAAATTTAAATCTCTTTGTTATACATAACATTATAGTTATTAATCAATTGCCTTTTTGTTTTGTTTACAATCTCAAAAAGGTAGGTTAGGATTCTTTGTTGATGAAACACACCAACACATATAACAATTGTAACTAATTAACAGCATTTACTTTCACATAAAACTATTATTAAAATAATTTTCTCGAAATTTAAACAATCTTCTTACCTTTTCAGATGTAATTCAGCATCGGTTGTAAAGAGTCAGCGTGCACCACTTTTTGACATACGTGCGCGAAGTGACTGGGCGACTGCAGGCGACTGACGCAAAGCAGAAAGCTTAAGTTTTATGATGCTTCTCGGATGCTTCTTTGAATTTTAATTATTATAAATAACAAATTTAATACAAAAAAGTTGCAAAATGGCAATGTTTGAAACATTGAGAAACGACTACAGCGTAAGTAAACCAATTTTAATTGACAACTCCAAAATATTTTTCTAATTTTGAGGTTAGGTCGTCTTTTTCTCACAATAACTGAAATATTTATTAAATTGTTATAAATATTAAATATTTTTGTTAATATCTTGATGTATTATCCGCACTTCTCAAAAGTTTAATAATTACTGATTTAAAATACTATTTATTACAAAAAACTTTAATTTTCTAAAAATTTAAAAGCATCAGTTCTTCCAAAATAAACATTTTCAGTCTTATTTTTGTGATTTTTAAACTTTTTTCGCTGCATAATAATACACTTAAGCTAAAAACCAAAATTATAATATACTCAATTCATAATTTTGGATCAGAAATGTTGAGGTTATGTAGTAAATGTGAACATAGTTTGAATATATTGTATTTCTCTGTACGCGGCATTTTAAATTAATTTTATTATAAAATAGTGAATGTAGGAATGTTCTTCAGATGAAATGGAACCTGAATTTTAATTAATGCCATATAATAAAGTGATATTGTACAAAGTTGATATTGTTACAGAAATTCTTGCAACAGTCTTTTCAAACATTAGACACAGAATCATTTATTAAAAAATGCACAGATCACTGCGCAAACGAATCCGACAGGAAATCAGCAGTGGATCAAGCCTTGCGAGACACTTTGCTCCTAATTTTATCAGACAATCCTTCAGGTCACGTGCAAGCTCTCGAATCGTACATCACATTTTGCATCGAACTTTGTCGAAAGGATTTAGCTACAGCAAGTGTGCCTGTAATGTTACTAGGAGATATATTTGATGCTATGACTTTGGATCGTTGCGAGGATCTCTTCACATTTGTGGAAAATAACGTGGTTGTTTGGAAAGAGGAAATGTTTTTCGGAGCCTGTAAAAACAATCTTCTCAGGATGTGCAACGATCTTTTGCGAAGACTTTCTCGTTCTCAACAAACTGTCTTTTGCGGAAGAATTCTCCTCTTCCTCGCTAAATTCTTTCCATTTTCCGAGAGATCCGGACTGAATATCGTCAGTGAATTTAATTTAGAAAATCATACAGAGTTCGGAACCGAGAAATCCGAAGATATTTTGGACCAAATGAACGAAGACGGTGATAAGTCTGAGAACAAAATACCCATCGATTATAATCTCTACAGAAAGTTCTGGGCGTTGCAGGATTTCTTTAGGAATCCGAATCAGTGTTACAATAAAATGCACTGGAAAGTTTTCTCAGCGGTGAGAAACTAAATTAGATTTTGTTTCGATAAATTCAAAACAACTATTTTCAATTTGGACAATTTTTGCAGCACGCTTCAAATGTATTATCAGCATTTGCCTCATTCAAATTGGAAGAACAACGCAGTTGTTTAACGACCATAAAAGTCGATTCATCAATGGAGGGAACGCACAAAGAGACTCATTATTTCGCAAAGTACCTCACGAATCAAAAGTTACTGGAACTTCAGCTTTCTGACTCGAATTTTCGGAGATATGTCTTGCTCCAATTTCTAATTTTATTCCAATATTTGAATAGTACTGTGAAATTCAAAGCGTAAGTTTAGTTGAGAATAATTTGAATTTAACTGGAGGATTACAAATTAACAATTTATTAATGAATTGCTGATTTAATTTTTTTAGGGAAACGCATGAATTAAAAACTGATCAAGTCGAATGGGTGAAATCAACAACTGATCAAGTTTACACACTTCTTGCCGAAACGCCTCCCGATGGTTCAGCTTTTGCGGAAACCGTTAAGCATATCCTGGCTCGTGAAGAACACTGGAATGCCTGGAAAAATGAAGGTTGTCCTGCATTTAAAAGGCCAGTGTCTGATTCGAATGAAGACGATACAAAGGAGACAAAGAAACCAAAGAGGTCGCGTCGAAAAATCGGTGATGTTGTCAAGGAGGCGCAGTTGGTTGGAAAATATCATATGGGAAAGTAAGTAAATAAAATAAAGTAGATAAGCAATGTAAAGTGCTTTTAAATTATAATCAAAGTGTTATCTTTACAGCCCTGAATTGACAAAATTGTGGAACCTCTGCCCGAATAATTTAGAAGCCTGTAAATCCAAAGAGCGAGACTTCCTTCCATCTTTGGAAACTTATTTCGAGGACGCAATTATGGAAATAGATCCAGCCGCGATGGTCGACGAAGAATACAAGTGAGTATCTATATCTTAAAATCTATTAGTTTATTATTATTTTGTCTTTAATTCCATTTTGTTTTACAGGAAAGTAAATGATGGAAACTTCGGCTGGAGAGCTTTGAGATTATTAGCGAGGCGCAGTCCTCATTTCTTTGTCCACGGAAATTATCCTATAAATAAACTTCCGGAGTACTTGGAAACGATGATTAAGAAAATAGCTAAAGATCGACCGGTAGAGATGCTAAACGATTTAAATACATAATTTAATTGTGCTTTATCAATATAAAGCATATAAATTTAAATATAAAGTTGAACTTGATTTATTTATAGCAAGCACAAACTGATGTAAAAATTGAGGCTGATGATACTCCTCCAGAGTCAAATGATCAGGAATTTAACGAAGTTGTTATAAAGCAAGAACCCGAACAAACTGAGACTGAAACTCCCGATAAAGTTTCCAAGATAAACAAACTTAGTGTGGAAATGATAACGAAATTAGCAGAAGCTCTGAAAGGTGATTGGAAGAAGTTGGCTGCTAAACTAGGATACAAGGACAATGAGGTACCTACATAATTGTAACAGGAATGTCCTCTGCTGTTGGAGTAAAAGAAACTTAGACGTCGCGATTTAATCCGATGGTCTGCCATTTTACATGGCATACGCAGTCGTGTGTAACAGGAAGAATTAGTTAATAAAGTTATTTTCACCATTGATAATAAAATTGTATCTTTTTTTTTCAGATTCAGTTTTTCCAGGGAAAGCCTACACAATTCGAACAGTGCAAAACAATCCTAGAGATTTGGGCGGAAGAAGTAGAGGACGCTTCAATAGAAAATCTTGCCTGCATTCTAGAGGAATTGAAATTAACGGAAGCTCTGGAAATCTTGAAATCATGATCATTCTTCAACAAAGTACCTTTAAGTCTGGTAATTTAATGACATTTTTACTATTTTTAAGGACGTTTTTTATTTTAAAAACCATTTTAAAGACCTAGAACTATTTTGTGAAATATTGTTAATAAGGAAAAGTCTAATTTTATTCTTCTTTTTTATTTAGAAAACAATAAAGTATACAAATAATACAGAGTCTGAAATGAAAAATTTGATCCAATAGATAAATAATTGATTCACATTTCAACACACAGTGTTACATTTTCTTTTTTTCTTTTTTTTACATTTTCTTTTTTCACTGGCGAAATAAATCAACTCCCTTCTTGCTATTTGCAGAGATTAGAAGAAATATTAAGTTTGTCAAAAACGAATTATTTCACTTCGATTGTGACAAGGAATTAGAGAAATTTTATTTTCGTTTACTATTAATTTATTTATGATTATTTTCGAGAAGGGCAGTTGAAGGTACCACATCATACCTGGCATCTTAGTGACCCTTGGCTATTGTTCTGCGCTGGATCAACCAGACACGATCGAGCTCGATGCTCCACGGGGCGCTGTGATTCTCAACCGGCGGCTTTTATATTACGTTTCAGTAATACATTTAAATTTAAATTGAATCGTTAACGTTTTACAATTTTTGGGTAACTGCAATGCAAAGTAACGTACGTTACTGCACGTTACTAAGAAATTTGATTATGATATTTATACTAAATTAAATGTCTTAATACATAATTATTTTTATTGAATAAATAAATTTAATAAATTAATTAAATAAATAAATTTAATAGATTAATTAAATAAATAAATTTAATAAATTAATTAAATAAATAAATTTAATAAATTAATTAAATAAATTTAATAAATAATTAAATTTAATAATTATACAACAAGGGTGGAAAGGGGGGAAAATTGCGAAAAAAAATTTGTATTTAGGGACAGATTTTAAAAACGACCTTTTTGCGGGTTTTTTTGTTTATTAATGACAGAAATTTGTAACCATTTTCATACGTTTTTAAAGAAGAATGTTGTTTGCAATCTAACATGTATCACAGTGGCCTCTCAGATGCAATAATAAATTCCAAAAAATTCTTAAACAGTAAAATTTAAGAACTGTCTACAATTACAGAATTTTCCATAAGACTAACCAGTAGTGGGGATGAGTGGGGATGGGGATGATTCATCAAGACCTAAATTTGAGATTTGAGCTGAGTACTGAATCATTTGGCAATTAGTATAATTTTCAACATTAGAGGAGCAAGTCATACTAATACGAATTGAAATGGAGTTTCTGCAAAGTACAAGTAGGTTTGCAAAGTATATTTCAACCGTATTTATCAACCATATATTTCAACCATATTTGTTAATGTGGAATTTGCTTCCGGGAACTAAAAAATATGTTAAATGCGGCGGGACGGCACATTTAACTACGAAATCAGGACGTGATTTATCGTTGTGGAGCTAGAAAATGCCGCAAAAAAACAGGTGTTAGAAAGGGAATGGTTTTTAATGTCGCGAACGTGAAAGTATTCAAAATTCTACAAGTAATAATTTGCTGGTTATTATTAATATTTTCTTAGGAAGGGAACGTTTTTTAATGTCGCGAACGTGAAAGTATTCAAAATTCTACAAGTAATAATTTGCTTGTTGTTCTTAAATTATTTTTAGTTTATTTTATTTGCACGTTATCCATTGAACATAATTGTTCGGCAGACGGAGCTTTCTTAAGACACGGTTCGGTCTATAATATCGAATATCAGGATGCTACTCAGAGTGTGGTTTTTGGAAAATAAAGAAAAAATTGGGAGAGTGGGGAAAACGGTTGAAACTGATGAAAGCGCGTTCAGGAAACGGAGTATAATCGCAAAAGAAAAAGACAAACTAGGTGGGTGGTGAGAGGCGTTGACAGGAAATCTAAAAAGTGTTTTTTTAGAGTAGTTACGAGTCGGGATGCTAATACGATGTTATCAAAGATAATGTTTTACCGGGTACTCATATTATAACCGATGGTTGGAACGAATATTGTGGTGTAGATCGATTCACTACATGCATTCTACAGTAAATCATTCGAAAAATTTTGTAAATCCGGCTGATAATAATATTCACACGCAAGGAATCGAATCGCAGTG
>JBAGKK010000343.1:2071447-2085099 GCA_037177015.1 Euceroptres primus | reverse complement strand
ATATATACCGATTGACAGATTTTATTATTGACCGAATTGCCAAAGTCATTATTATTCTTCTTTATCGCGTCTTTGTAAAGCGTAAACGACTATCGCGATTGACATTGCCATTATTGCTATTTTTATCAAGATATTGAAATTATTGCCGACATTAAGGTTATTAAGGTTTATATTAATATTATTGCCTCGATTCATTCCTCGTCTTTTTTATTATTAATTACGTACTCCGCAGAACTAACTCATATCTATTTGCTAATCGATACGCGCCCACATTTTTATATATGTATTTACAAATTGCAAAAATCTATTAATTGCATATTTATAATTGCATATATAGAGTGTACATTAATTATTAAGGTTGAAAGAGAGAGTAAGGAGTCGAAAGCAAAATGCAAAACAGAAGCGTTGTTTGACAAGTTTCGAATAGTTAAAAAAACGCTCGCGAGCCATCAAAAACGCTCGAGCGCTTTCAAGCTCGCGAGGTCGGATTGAGATATATGTATTTTTTTAAATTTTCAACAAACAAAAAATGAAAATAAATAAAACCTGGGAACACAACTATTTGTAGGCTAGACGTATAGATTTATTGTGTAACGACGATGCCACTGTCTCATGCGCGACACGCCGTGTGAACGAGGAAAAAAAAGATGCGAGAACGTAATAAAGATGGAAAAGGAAAATAGTGAGAATAAAAAAGTGAAGATAGAAAAGGAAAGAATATAAGAATAGAGAAAGTGACGAGAGGGTCGAAAAAACTCGAAACTGTCGTTTCGTTTGTTGATAAAAGAAATAAAGTCGGTCCTGAGAAGTAATAATAGCGCGACCTACCATAAACGCGATCGATTTGAGCTTGGTTATGATAGGTACCGCTTTATCAACTCATTTCTCCCCAAGAAATTCGATAATAAATCGGATCTCCGATTCCGACTTTGACAGAAGGCATCCAGAGCTGGCGGTGTTTTTTATGCTGTTTTTTTATACTTGAATCGAAAGTACACGCTCGAAGGGCGCGTCGCGTTGCGACTACTACATTTAAAGTATCTTCATGTCAATTAATATAGGGAACATCATCGATTAACAACCACTCGTGGTTTCTATACCGGAAACACTTTTTATTATTGCCACTTCTAGTTGCTATACTTATACGCGTCCTTCTAAAAATTCTTCTCCTCTAAGCAATTACTAATTTTTATTTACCGTAATCCCAAAAATTAGAATGAGAAAATTTTAATGTTAGAGAACACTGTAAACGATCTTGAGAAATGAATTGTTATTACAAATTTAGTCTAGAATTTTTGGGGTAGCGTTGAAACGAATTTCTAAAATTGTGCCAGAATTGAAGATGTTCATTTTCCCAGAGAGAAGAGACAAAGATTCTTCGCAAAAATCGCACTGACAGTTTGTAATGCGTCGATGCTTTCTACTGTCGGCGAGAAAATTCGAGTCATCTGGCTTTGACGTTAAAGAAGTGAAGAAAAAATGGTAACTCAATAAATGAACGATTATTTTAAAAATCAAAGTATTGTACGTTAATGAGCCTGAAATCAATGTGCCAAAAAATTTTTTGTAATTTATGGACCCAAAAATCAGATAAAAAGCAAGGGAATTTGGCAGCTTTTAACGAGTCAACTTTGGAGCATATTTTTTTATCGAAAAAATAATAGATCATCTGAAAAAATTCATTATGGTAAATTGGAATATCTTGAATAGATCAAAAAGTATCAAAGTTTCAAGAAAAATGTTGTACATTTATGTCAAATAAACAAATAATTTGTTATATTTTGAAAATTTGACAACGGCGATTCGTTGAGAAATGCTTAGGGCATCATCTTGAATTTTTTCAGATGTTTCTTATTATTTTTTAGATAAAAAAATCGTTATTTTATCAATTTTTAATCTTTTTTAAAATCTGCCGACGGACTTCGAATGTAAAATTGCCGACGGACTTCGACAGTAAAATTCATCAGAATCCGAAAAGAAAATTGAAATATATTGAATAGATCAAAAAGTATCAAAGTTTCAAGAAAAATGTTGTACATTTATGTCAAATAAACAAACAATTTGTTATATTTTGAAAATTTGACAACGGCGATTCGTTGAGAATCGGGTACCATCTTGAATTTTTTCAGATGTTTCCTATTATTTTTTAGATAAAAAAATCGTTATTTTATCAATTTTTAATCTTTTTTTAAATTTGCCGACGGACTTCGAAAGAGAACAGTAAAATTCATCAGAATCCGAAAAGAAAATTGGAATATCTTGAATACATCAAAAAGTATCAAAGTTTCAAGAAAAATGTTGTAAATTTATGTCAAATAAACAAACAATTTGTTATATTTTGAAAATTTAACAACGGCGATTCTTTGAGAAATGCTTAGGGTACCATCTTGAATTTTTTCAGATGTTTCCTATTATTTTTTCGATAAAAAAATCGTTTTTTGTTTTATCAAAATTTTATCAATTTTTAATCTTTTTTTAAATTTGCCGACGGACTTCGAAAGAGGGCAGTAAAATTCATCAGAATCCGAAAAGAAAATAGAAATATCTTGAATAGATAAAAAGTATCAAAGTTTCAAAAAAAATGTTGTACATTTATGTCAAATAAACAAATTATTTGTTATATTTTGAAAATTTGACAACGGCGATTCGTTGAGAAATGCCATCTTGAATTTTTTCAGATATTTCCTATATTTTTTCGATAAAAAAGTTGACTGTCGTTAAAAGCTGCCAAATTTCCTTGCTTTTTATCAGATTTTTGGGTCCATAAACAACACAAAATTTTTTGGCACATTGGTTTCAGGCTTATTAACGTACAATACTTTGATTTTTAAACTAATCGTTCATTCATTGAGCTACCATTTTTTCTTCTCTTCTTTAACGTCAAAGCCAGAGGACTCGAATTTTCTCGCCGATAGTAGGCAGATCCTAAAGAAAAATGCGAGGCTCGATCACGGGATCGCTATTGTCACTTAATCGTAACGACCTTAACATACTTAATTACTGCTTGTTATCGCAAATTTAAAAAAAACAGAGTTGCATATTTTCTGTTTCGTTAAAAAAAAAAACTACGAGATATGTACAGTAGGAGAGTCGATAGAATCCATTTGGGTGGCTTTCTGGCAATGACCCACTGGGTCCTACATGGTCTACTGTAAAAGACAGAAAATTTGCAACTTTGTTCGGGCCTATAACGTTCGAAGTGGACGAAGGCGAGAAAAAATTGTTGAGACTTTCTTGAAGCTGCTCAATAGTGAAAGACGGAAATGGGAGATGTTGCTCGGAATGACAAAAAAGAAATAAAGGCGAACGGGAGAGAAGTTTATATTGTTGAAGTGTGAGAAATAGATGGAGCGAAAAAGAGTAAATTATTTTGCCACAGTAACATTATTGTCCGATATCACTAACGATTGACAAAATATATAATATATATTGATTATATTATTCGTATACATATACCGGTTGACGTATTGTATTGTAAAGTATTTGTATTTTTTAATTGACTGCGTTTTGCTCATGTTGGACGATTGACGGCGGTTCGTGTTAATGAATTGAGCATAGAAATTTGGACAATCGACGGGAAAAGCAATATTCCTCGATATCAAGGACGGACGAGGTCAAAATACATTTTTTAACTATTAAAACTTGGTGCATACTCGTGCAGAAAAATTTAGCATGTGATATGATATGATATATCTTATAATACCATAAGATATGATAATTTCTATCATAAAATATGGTAATTTTTCCTATACAAGTGTGGCACTTTTTTGCCAGAGAAAGTTTCCTCTTGCTGTAAGGATAGCCTATGTAAATTTTATACTGTTAAAGTGTTGAATTATTCAGTTTTCCGTCTGAAAACGTTTTTTTTTTCTCTGCTGCGGAAAAAAATCGTCCGTCCCGAAACTTTTCCCGCGATTCACCTCTCCCAATCCAACCCCTACCCTCCAAAAAACCATCAACTTTCAGGTCGAGAGAAACCCTTTTTTTAGGTACACAGAGATTTTATAACATACAGTTGAAATTATAGATATGCAAATTTTTAATGAAAGACGAAATTACTTGACTGAAAAATTTAATTCAGTAATGTGTTCTTAGAAATTTGTTGATTCCAGAGAGATTTTCTTTGAAACTGAGACACAGACACAACACAATCGATAATTGACACAAATGTTATGAAACGGACTGTGATCATTCCAATCGCTTTCAATAACCCTCAAGACAGAATAAATCCATTTGGAAATTCCTTGGTAGGACTGTAACTAGAAAATGACCAGGTAGAAATAAAAATGAGAGATTAGCCGTTTCGACTTCCTCCCATTTTCCCCTCGATTTGTTTCTTTTTTCGGAAAGCGCGAGGCGTAGTTATTGTATAAAAAATAACGAGGGTGAAAAAAATAGGGGGAAGGAAAATCTGGCTTAAATATGAAAAAAGACACAAGTTAAAAAAATATGGTGATGAAAAGAAGAGATTATTCACATTCATACACTAAAACACATTTGTGAGCACGAAAATGAGGCGTACTGGTAAAAGTATCGATTTAATTTGCTCACTCTCGATAAATTCTATTTATCGATTCTATTTATTCTCCCTTCAATTTATATTGAATTTCACCAACCCCAAAATACTTGCAAATCTGATATAAAATTAAATTTTTTTCCCGTTTCCAGAGGCTTTTTAATTTGGCCATTTTTAATTTTATCCCACTTGGATTCGAGAGATGACCTCAGATAACAAACTGACGTACAATATACACTTAAAAACGAAGTTTGCGTGATACAGAAAGTACAAAACGTGATTCTCTAAAATCAGGGGCGAATCTAATCACCAAAAAAAAGAAGGAAAAGTAAAATGAATTATTGTTATAAATGTACCTATTTCTCGAAAAAGAAAGCGATGATATTTTTAAAGGTAGACCTTTGTGAGATGAATCTTTTGAGTGACTGTTTCTGTCTTTGCGAAACTGTAATAGAATTTCTTTTTCTCAAGGTATGAATAATTCTGGATTCGCCCCTATGTAATAATTATTTACCATACTATCGAATCGATGTGGGATTTAAAAATGGAAAGTATTTAAAAAATCACGTACGCCAATTTGAGGATCGCACACGTTATTTTTTGCAAACACTACAATTCAGCTATCAAAAGGGAGAAAGAGGGAAATTATGAAATGTTTAAAATGTTTATCGCAACGCAAGATTGTTGGCTCTAGTCTTCTGAGATACATTTTTATTCTAATAACGCCGCTGCTTTTTCGACCGATGATCAAGGATTATTGTACTAATTATTGACCGTCAGTGCGCGGAGAAGTCAACTTAATTGCTGCACCCATTGTACTTAAAAAAAACATTAATACACTGTAACGATGTACACGGTTATATCACTTAATCGATACCGTCTATTAACCAATTTATCGCGATTTTGGCAAGGTATCGCTTAATCCACATAGATTTACGGAGTAAGGTACTCATTGATAATAATGCTAATGGTAATGCTATTACTATGATCGGTAATAATAACAATATTGATAATAACTGCACGTAATCCGTGAATGTGTTAGCTAGGGATCCTTGATTGAAAAACAAGAGAACTGTAACTGAACACCAAAACTGTAACGATATATTCAAATTATGCGTAATCCACTTTTATGATATCCACTTAATGTCCATATCTAACGAATCCGTACTAGTCTCTTGCAAATGCAACCCTGAGCCGTTGATGCACTCGAGAATTCCCTCCAATTTATGATTTCCAGAAACTCCACACAATTGGAACTTCATTTTTTTTTAAATCAAAATTTGATTCAAAAATTGATATCAAAATTAAAAAATCAAGTACAAATTAAAAAGTGTCATTTCGTTTGATTTCCATCAATTCCAAATATAAATATTCATACTTCAGTTGTGAAATTGTTGAGTAAAAATCGCATCAATAAATTTTGTTCGAGTTTCGAGTGATGCAAATTTTGGAAATCATGAGCGATCGAGATTTGAATTCAAAGGTGCATAAATGGAAATTCAACGAGCGAAATAGTATTGCCATGATCGTTACTAGTGCATAGATACGAGTAAATAGAGGGGCAATCAATTTTTCGCATTCAATAGTTTTTCAAGTGCAATCAACTGGCGGCGCGTTTTGTGTCAACGTGAGAAATGCTTTGTAGCAAATTAATGAAAATTCGTTGACCGTTGTTTCAACAAACTGAGTTGCTTTCACTTCAATTAATGATGGTTGAAGGAATTGCAGCGAAAATTGGATAAATACGAGAAAAAAAACTGAAACAAAATTCATTTTAGCTACAAGCACGAAATGAATTTTATTTCCCTTGCAAATATCAATCCGTTGAAGCGAAATGATTAAAGCCAGTGATTTCGTACTCAATCCTACTTTTTTAAAACTATTTTTTAACGGAATTAAATTTTCTTTAAACGGAAATAAATTTTTTAAAGCAACCACAGATCAAATAAAATCGAATTTCTTGAATAAAAGCAGTAGGTACGTTACACACACTTACAGTGTTTGTAGGTAGGAACTGTGCACATACAGTCCATCGCTGTATATACACAATATCGTATTTTTAAAGATACAAGTTGAGCAAAACAGTTTTGATCCAAGCTGACCAAGGAAAATAGTTTTCTCGTGATCGTTGGTTCCCGTTATGGCTTGTCGCGAGTTTTAATAAAGCAGCTGTTAAAACTTCGCTTTAATGTTAATCGCTAAATGCAAATCTGAGAAAAAGGCGTGCATCACACTACAATGTTATACCAAAACACAATTTTTCATTACGTTTTGAATAACGTAATGAAACGTTTTCTATTTTAAAAATCCGATCTTTGACTTTTAGTATTAATTTGCAAATTAAATATTTCTTTATTTAAATTAATTTTGTTTGAATCAAGTAAGAAGAAATTATTTTTAAATAAGAAAATATTTTCTATAATTTCCGAAAGGATATCAAAGAAAAGATCCTGGTTGTTTGGAGATCAAAGATGGAATTTAAGGGTTGAAAGTTGATAAAATTCTTTTGTTGCTTGTTCGACATTTATGAGAGGAAGAAACGTTATTGTAAAGTGAATTTTTTCACGCGTTATCCAGTCGCACGAGTTAAAATATACACACGTTTTCCGTCTTATCGCTAAGTGTCAATAGATCGATAAAAAGAGTTGAGGGAAAAATCGCGCTTCGCATCAGCTGCGACCGTCAAATGCGATAAGGATTGTAAATCTCCCTGTGACTTGTATCCGTCTCTATTTATCATTATCTGTTAGTGTCACTTTACCTCATATAATTTAACAACGAAATCGTTCTCGCAACCTGCCATTAACCTTGCCTCCTTGTGCACCCTTACCACGAGAGCGGAAAATTAGAGGAGAAAAAAAAAAGAATTGTTATTGAATGCGTTACCGTCTACATGCATTTTCGCGATAACGTCAAATGGCCTTTGGGCACGCAAAGTCGAACCTACTCGCCAAGTTGGAAAAAGATCCATTCCAAAAATAGCCACTTAATTATAAGGCAATAAATTTTCGGCATATGCAATTTTCAACTGCATTCTTTCATGCTATTATAATCTACAGAATGAATTTTTTTCTACTGCAGAATTCGACTATTCAAATCGCACAAATGCGTACAGATAACGAGAAAAAATCAAAAACTATTCTTTGTCCCGCCTTTTAGACTTATAAAAAGATTCACACTTATAGATACATAAAGACACACACACACACACACACACACTAAATTCGTCCGCACTCGCTCCAACGAGACCCGATCACGCATAGATCTAGAAATAGAAAAAAAAACTATATTCGATAGTTCTTTTTCGACCACGAGTTATGATTGAAGACCCTGAGTCGAGAAAAAAAAGAGTAGTGAGGGAAAAAAAGAGAGAATGAGAGCGAAAAAAAGGTAAAAAAGTGTGTCGTAATAAAAGTTTTTGGCTAATTTGTTATCGATGGGGTCGGCCCGATTGAAAGTCGGGGTTCCGCCCTTGGTATAATAATTTTATTTTTTCTATCGCATGTTCCCGGTAGCACCGGAAGTGGTCGCATCGGGGACTTAATTTTCGTGATAATAATAATAATTGTAATTATTATTATCCCCGTGGTGATTCGCGCATTAGATGTATTGTATATGTTTAACGGCTAACTCTTCAGCGGTAGTCGTCTTTGCTGATAAGGATTTTAGGAATTTTTAAGGCATAGCACGTAAGGCGTTTGGTTCTCTTTACGTTTTTCGTCGGTAGATTAGACGCTCGTTTTAGGCGTGCCGTAAAGACGTGTGTAGCTTAGCAACTGCTGCCCTAGGATACATACTTTTTCCACATTTTTTCCACAAAAAATTCTTTCCCAAGTTTCCCTCACCAAACATTAACCCTAAAAACCGCAAAGAATAACCAAAGGGGAGATAATTTAGTTTTCTCATTTTCAAAATGACGTGATATAACCTATTATTATATATAAAAAAATAATATTGTTCTCAAGAAAATAGAGAATGGTCCAAATTGGTATAGATGTTCTCTTTACTGTAAATGCACACGTACTTGCGCACACTTATATATGCACGCACGAAAAAAAAAGAGAGAAAAAAGACAGATTTGAGAAATCGCACATTCCTCCTTTTTAATTATGTAACTGCACTATTAAAAAAAAACTGATGTTGTCTTCGATGTGCGCGATTTTGATTAGGACCGTCGTTGTTGAAATTTCGTGTGACCGTTGTTATTCAAGTTGAGAAATATACAACGAGAGTTTTCAGCAGGTTTTTTTTAAACTAAAATCAAAAATGATAATTTTCTATAAAAAAGTCTATACACTCGGATACGGATTGTATATTAAAAGAAAAATCAGAATTTTCCAAGTGAAATTGAATTAAAACAGAAATTCAAAAACCAATCCTCTCCTCTAATGTTTTCTTCTGCAAAACTTTGTCCTTCTTCCCATCCTCTAAGACTGACTGCTTTTCTTACTCTCGTAGAATCAGGAATGAACAAAGACTTCTAAACTTTTTGTACATTTTCAAACAAAAATATTTGCATAAAACTCTAATAAAGACACCCAAACAGAACACACATATTTTCAAAGCTAGAAAGCGAGAAAAATTTATTGATTCTCGTTGTTGAAGCTAACTTAGCGATTATCCTGCAATGATTAATAATTATGAGAAAAAATTTCCAAAAAAATTTGGAAAAAATTTCCCGAAAAGTTTGGAAAAAATTTCCCGAAAAGTTTGGAAAAAATTTCCAAAAAAATTTGGAAAAAATTTCCTGTCACACTTATAATAATAGAAATACTCATACACGCACCAATTGATAAAGAGTGTGATTGAAGGAGTGAAAGTAATCTGTTATACGTTTTTATGAAGTTGACGAAAATCGAAGAAGTGTTGAAAAAAATTAATTCTTTGAAAATAAAACGTGACAGATAGAGTTGATTTTTGTATTGCGACCAGGAATGAAAGAAGTCATGAATTCTGAATGGTATCGTAGGATTTATCGTACATTTAAAATAAAAGTAGTAATCGTGTTGCTTAGATCTTAAGAAACGAAGTAACTCGTAGTTTCAAAACGCGCTAAAAAAATTACAGTTCGGTTCCCAATTGTTACAAAATAAAATAAACTAAAATAATGTAACATGAAGTAAAATAAAGTAAAATTAAATGCGGTCCAAAATTTACGGTGTCAATCATAAATTTCCAAGTTGGACACTGAAATAAATCGTTCAATCGTATACATTTCAAACTTATTATTTACGCGTTACAATTTTAACTGTCGCTGTCAGGGGAGAATCTGAACGAAATAAATTCAGTCAAATATTGACAAATCAATCAAAATTTTTTTTTTTCATTACTATTCGATGCCCCTCAGCGACGCTAAATGCGAGAAGAGATTTCGAGCAAACAGCAAGGAACAAGGGAACATTATATCGCCCTAAGATCGTTTATTCGCTCAGCGATCGATCAAGGAAGAAACAGTAATAGTTGGTCCAAAATAAGACCAGAGGGTGAAAGAACGAGAGTTATTGCTTGATAGGTCTATGTATATAACGTGTATTACCCTAGCTATAAATTTATCGAGATGAGACTTAGGCATTCCAGTAATATTATATTAATAATTGATAAACCAAAAAAATAATAAAACAATTAATTCTAACTCTATTCTATCTCTATATTCTTCTACCGATGATATTTTTCTATTATATTTGTACGTTGAATTATAAACTCTAATTGACCAAGCGCTCGTGCTTGCGGGAATGAAATATAAAAATGATGAACATGTGTTTTGGCTTGCGTTACGTTTCGAGATTTACGTTCCGTTGCTCGTTTTTCACTAAAAAAAAAAAGAACGAACAATCTGTACTCCGTCAGCTACTGATGTCTATGGTGACGGACAGTCCGTAATTAATAAAGAAAAATTGAAAATATACAAGCAACTGAAAAATTTTCACAATTCTGAATAAATTTGTCCTTCACTTTTGACAAAATCTCGAATCACGTTGGGCAATTGACTTTACTCTAAATGCACAAACTTACTGAATCGAATTTAATAAACCATTGACCTCACAGTCTCTTAGAAAAAAAATAGATAATTTTCTCAATCAAAGAAAATTGAAAAAATTTGTTTAGTATTTTAGTTGCTGGAAATTTGTAAACTAGGACTGCCACAGAAAAAAATGCGAGTTCAGTGTGAACCAAAAAAAGTTCAAAATGAACAGAAAATATGTTTCAATATGAGGCAATATTTGGTTCACTTTGAACCAAATTATGATAGATCATTTTGAACTTTTTTTGTGGTTCATCTTGAACTTGAGTTTTTCCTTTGTGTAGCAAAGGAAGTTTTTCCTTTGTGTAGCAAAGGAAGTTTTTCCTTTGTGTAGCAAAGGAAGTTTTTCCTTTGTTTAGCAAAGGAAGTTTGAAAGTTTTTCCTTTGTGTAGCAAAAGAAGTTTTTCCTTTGCCATAATCAAAAATGTTAACTGAATCGTATTTTCTCGATTAAATTTAGTACTTAAAAAAATATGACCCTCTGCGTCTCATTCCCTTTGTCAGATCGATTAGATCTCCTATGCGAGTGCAAAAATCGCGTCTCTATAGACATTCCACGTCATTGTTGTGACTAATAAATGAGCGAAACTGTGAAACTACACGCGCGGACACGCACACATTCATAATACACAAGACATTTTCCTTATACCCATATAAGAGTTTAGATTACAATATACGAATACAATTCACACTTATTATTATCAAAAGGGAAGTAGGGTGTAAGTTACGATGATCATGACTACTTCGAGAAATCAAATTTTCGCGTTGCGGTCTAAAAAGATGTATGAAAATAAAACCAAAAAAAAAACTAAAAGTAATGATACTAATGATACTGTAAAAGTGTAAACGGTTAAACAGACGTTGGGGGTTGCGGAAAAGTCCAGTTTTCCGTAAATTTTTCGAGGACTCGAATGTTTCCTTTTCATATCGAGATACAAAAAGAAAAAAAATCAAGAGATGATGCATTTTACTGTGCGAAATCTGTATCCGCGACTTCCAAACGTCGATTCACGTTTGTTTGGTTTTTTATTATCAGAAGTTTCTATTTTTCCATAATACGATAAGGTTCGAATATTTACTATTGAATAATAAATTTTGCGAAACGAAAGGAATAAGTGAAAGAGAGATGGAGGCGGTAAACTTTTACTCTAAGGGTAATCATTATGATTATTATTATGATTATTAATAACGATAAAGAAAAATCGATCGATTATTACGACGTAACTACACGCTAAACATTAACAATACCAATATTTATTACCTTTACGATAATACTTGAATAATTGTAAAACATTGAATTGAATCGCATAAGCATAAAGGGTCGTACGGTGACGTAGAAAGAGAGAGACAATTTTTTTCTTGTTATGAACTAAGTGTGCCTAGTCAATAGAATATATCTGGTCAATTTTAATATATTATATATACATATATTATATATTATTACGATTATATTATTTAACTTGATACCGTAATATAATGTGAACCTATCGGACATAAAAAATAATAATAATGATACGACAATGATTGTGCTGTGTTGTACTACGAAATGTTGGCCTGTGACTATATTTGTAGCTATATACATACGTACGTACATATATACATATAATATATATATGTAGGTTGTGCCATTTTTAAACCGTCGAGGAGTTATCAATCAGGATAATGGATATCGTATGTGAGCGAATGAGAGTGAGAGAGAGAAAGAAAGTATGAAAGAGAGAGAGAGAGAGAGAGAGAGAGAGAGAGAGAGAAAAGAGTTTCAACGACATATGGAGTATTCTCGAATTTCTGCAACGACTTCCGTTTTCAAAAGGGGATTGCAAAATGCGAAAATGTACGCTTCGCACTTTGAACCATCTGCGCAGAAATTCAATTTCAAAATAAAAAAAAATAATAAAAAAGGAACATTTCTCCTGGCCGAGGTATCTCCAAAAAATTTCAATCCCATTCTGAGTATCCTTTAATACAGTCGAGACACTAATAATATATTTCGCAGATATCAAAATCCCTTTCAATATTTGAACCTCTTTTTCAAACATGAAAGAAGTTTAAATCTTGATAGGTCAATCTGCCTGGAAAAAAGTGATAAAAAAGGAGAATAATATCTCAGAATGGTGTAGAGTAATTGTTTGAGTTGATAATGAAAAAAGCCACTATCTCAGGAAAAGATTTTATTTTATTTTTTCATTTTTTCTCGCACCCGTTATGCGACTTGCAGTCGGGGAGTAACAATCAAACGTTTTTCTGAGATTCTACTTCTAGAGTTGGCGGTTGATTACCTCGGGGATGGAGTTGCCTCTTTGCCAGCATCTTCTTCTCCACTTCCTCCCTCTCCCCCTTTTCCCCTCGTCATCCCCTGTTACACCTGTTTCCCTGCGCGAGAAAAAAAAACACAAAACGACTCGAAAAAAAATGTGAAAGAAAACTAAAACAAATGGTTCTGCAAAAAACCGAGCGAATATTTTTTCTATGGAAAACAGCGCGTTCTGTAATATATTATGCGGTTGCGAAATTCCCTATTTTCACGGGAGGAAGACTCCTGGGAGTCTTGTTTCGGTTTTGCCGCAGGAGAGTTGGGAATTTTACAACGACGGTCCTATCGCCGTAAATGAGTAAGAAAAAAAATAGTAATTTGAGCATCCCCCTGTTATACGTGCGAAATCAAAGATGTTAACGATTTTGGCTCGCGCGAGAAAAAAAGAATTTTTGAGAGAAAGAGCGAGAGAGAACGAAATAAACTGAACTAAATGACAAAATGAGATGTATATGAGAGAAGAAAGTGATTTGCGAGATTGTCATATCAAGGTTGGTTATATGGAATAAGAGGGCTATTTATTTAGGATATATACTAAATGGTCTGTTTTAATGTGTCACGGGCTACACGTACTGTACTATAATATCTAACAATAAAGTATTTTGTTTGCTTCAATACCTGCCTCCTTCATAAATATAAAAAAATCTCCTCTTTATAAAAAAAAAGTAATTCCCTGCACTGTTAGCTCGTAAAATTGTAAAAAATGTAATTCCCTACACTGTAGTTCGTAAATTTCCGGAACTTTTAGGTTACGAAAGTAACAGAAATTTTTATAAAACTTAAGATACTTTTCAGAAAAC
>JBAGKK010000343.1:1853309-1879361 GCA_037177015.1 Euceroptres primus | reverse complement strand
CGATAGAAGGTTACTTATATATATATATATATATATATATATATATACATATATATATTAAATGTGTATATATATATATATATATATAATAATTATAAATAAAATAAAATATATATAATTATAAAGTTTTGATAAATAAAAAGTAACCTTTCGCTTCTTTGAGCCTGATGCATCTCCATAAATATCTTTATAAATCTCTTCGTGATAATTTTCTAGATGTCTCATCAGTCCAGAAGTATTACTATTTTTCATTCTTATACATTTTTCTGTTCCCTTTCATGCTCACAATTTGCAACTAGCAACCTTATTTTTTTCGGGATCAATATTAATGTCAAAATTTTCTTTTAATTTCTTACTTCGTTGGTCTTTTTCTTCTGTGCTACGCCTAACAAAATTTTTTATGCACAATGTGTTTACAATGTTAATATTATATTAAGTTATTAATAAAATTTCCTTACTTTTCAAACGTTAAGTCGCCCTTTTCTTTTCGACTATCAGATTCTGGTGGAGTTTTGTCCATTTCATTGGAAATATAAATTAATATTTAATTATTATATACTTAACATTAACCTCTCAAACTGACAGCTTGTTGCTAGGTCAAGACTCAAGAATATCGCTTGACTCGATTGGAAAATGAAATCAATAAGAGACGATAATAAACAAAAGAAGTTTGACAAAATAGTTGACAAGACTTTTTCAATATCGAGCGATAACATTCGATAATCAATAAATTCTCATCTTGTCATCACTAGAATTCGAATTATGAGTACCTCTGTCAAAATTAGAAAATAAGTTATAAATAAAATAAAATAAATCAATAAATATTTATAACAATATATAAAATGAATATAAATTATTAAACGCAAAAGGAATAGTAAGTGCATCATGAATTTGAGAATTGCGATCGCCCACGGCTTTTCGTTTCTTTCTCCTAAATTGGAAACTACAGTGACATCTTCTGACCTCATTTCTCATAATAAAAAGAACAAGAAAAAGTTTGTCTCCTTTTCTTTTTCCTTAGCAAATAGACGTTCGTTAAGACTCTTGAGGAAAAGCGAAAAAGAAATGTACGAATACTTCGTTTCCGGTTTTCGCTTCGGTTGATAACCTTCGATATTCCCATTTCGAGGATGATAAGAAAAGGTTAACGTGAATCCGCTTTTCTCCAATATTGAATTTATTCGCAACATATGACTAACTTCCACGCGCAAATATATTATTTTCCGCGGTGATAAATTCCTGTTTGTTTAAGGAAACGAAGAATGTCGAGTTTCAGTTGACTGAAGCAAAATTTGAGACTCCAGAAATTTACATTTAAAAATTAGAAATAGGAAATTACTCAAAATAAATTATAGAGAAAAAAATTGTGATAGCAGAAACAGAAAATAATAGTTTAAGGAACTTTAATTCTAGTCAAGCGTCAGAGCTCAATTGCGCAACTAACACAGAGAGCCTGATCGACTCCCTTTTCACAACTAGGCCGTTCAAGGTCAGAGAAGCCCGCGTGCTTATTGGTCCGCTCATTTCCAGACTGTAGTAAGCGCAAAACTCGCCTCGCGCTTAAATAATCGGCACTATTAATAATAATTATAATAATTACAATAAATTATATATTTTTTGCTTAAATTTGTGACTCCAGATTACCAGTTAAGAAAATTATATAAGTAAAGTTCACGTTAGCTAAGGAAATAGTAAATTATGCCTAAATCGTAGAAGAAGGGATTTTAAAATCCTAAATATTTTTTATTTTTCTCATGGACCATGAATACCGGGTTTTTTTAAAGTGTGAGAAATATATATCCTCAGAGGCGTTTCGAAAGGAGGCAGCGGTCGCGAGAGGAGATTTTCTTTGTAGCTTTTGCTTCTTATTTATCGCATTTTTTTATTTGGATTTTGGGAACGATACAGATACCCTCCGTTATGCTTGAACTGCAGAAGCCGGGACAGTCGGCCACGACGAGCGAGGCTCCGGGGATTGCCGCCCGCTATGACTCTGCCAACACAACAACAACACTCCGCTCACGAGTCTAATTCCTAGGTACTATTTATTACGCTTGTTTGGATACCTAAGAGGCAATGGAACCATTATTTCCCTTTGTTTCCTTTTCCAAATATTAATTAATTAATTAAAACAATTTTAATATTTAGAATTGATAAGACTTTGAGTCGGATCTCCTTAAATCCAAGTGGCGATTTAAATGGATCGAAAAACCACGATTACATAAGTCTTGCATGTAAGAGCTTTAAGAGAGATAAGCGCACGAAAGACCCGTTTCAAAGAAGAAAACTTTCTAAGAGTTTTTTTCTCCTCTTTTCATTATCCGGAAAAGAGGGAAACCTACCGATTATTTTCCAGTTTGTCGGAGAGGAAAGAATACATTTCTTGCTGTTTCTTTTCGGTTTGGCCTGATTCGGAGAAGAAACCTCGCCTGTTCCGGAAGCTTTCAATATTTCTCTTCGCGCAAACTTGCCAGGGCTTAAAGTTTGAACTTATTCTTGTTTTCTAAGATGGCAAATTGAAACTGTAAATTCATTTAAAATTTCTGACAATTTAAACATCTGTTTCAAATAAATAATGACTGTTAACAGTAAATATAATGGAAAAATAATCAGTAAACCGAAAATAATATAAGCTGTAAACAAAATTGAGACTTTATGAAGTTGGTCCATCCGCGACGGTCAGCCACAGACTGACGCTCCGGCTGAGCGGTCCTTCGTTTTATACTAGACCACGAGGAGTGGGGATGCGCTCTCTGATTGGCTCGCGTACTCTTGCCCGGAAATCGCTCACATTTCAAGTCAAAACTTCATAGAATCAAACTAATTTCGGTTCCAGATTTCATTGCCTCTTAAGTATCGATTGTTCACTACCTCAAGAGCGTAACTATGATTTAAAATATATAAATAAACTAGATCATCATATCGAGACTCACTCAGCGTTGGTTTCCGGGGTTGGCAGGTCTCCGATGGTGGTGAGGGTAAGGGTCGACCAATAAAGTGACCCCAGATACTTTCTCGTCAGTGTGGCGTACTCCCCAGGTCTGTAGGGGTAGACCCAATCACCCTGGAAGCCTTCGGCTTCGCTGAGGAGGTAATAGAAGCAGCCGAACCAATGAGCGAGGATGAGAAGGATATGGATGAGGTTCAGGACTCTCCAGAGGTTCGGGTAGACGGTGCGTGACTCTACCATGTAGTAGTAGTTGTAGACCCGGTAGATCTTGAGAAACCTGGGGAACCTGAGCATGGGATTGCTTCCAAGATTGACCTGAAGTAGGTCAAGCGGTAACAGAGCAAGGAGATCCAGTATGAAGGATTTGGACTTGACGTAGTGGCCTGCAAGCTTCTTGTTGTTGTAGACCATGAGACCCTGTTCCAGGTACCCAGTGCGAAACTGGACACCCACATCTAGGAAGAACACAAGATCAGTGAAGCCGTCACAAGCGAGCCAGGCTGCTGGGGCCAACGCTTGTAGCTCTGGAAGACTTTGCCTAACGATCAGGGTCCAGAGGTTGTAGAGGACGCAAAAAGAAAGGAGCATCAGCCAGTAGTAGAAGAAATTCTCATCCGGGTTGACAACAGTTTTTGGCGGTTTCTGGGGTCTTCTGGGTCTCCGGCGACGGGTGTTTGGATTCTTGTCATCTGATGGATCGCCCTCGCCTTCCCCGGTATCTAGCGTCTCCTGGCTCTCTGGGATTTGTCTTGTGGAGAACCTTTTGAGGAAAGAGTCTTCTCGTTTCAGTGGTGGCTTCTTCTGAATGGTGGAGATGGCCGAGGAGAGCTGGACTGTTGTTCGTAGTTTCATCCAGCGCTGGTTGCTCTTCGTTCTGAAAGTCAGAGAAGTAGGTATCAAGATTTTTGATAATGATGGTGAGAAACAACATGTAGAGACGAGTGATGAGAACGAATGCGAGAGTAGAAGTCAGGGGAAGAGAAGAGACGTATAGGGGATAGAACGTACAAAAAAAGGAGATGCTGAAGAAGTGAAGATCCTCTTTCGCGTTGATTTTGAAAACTTTTTTAGAACGAGTACTAATTTATCGCTCTATCTAAGATCTATTAGATTTATTTTCTGGCTGGCTCTTAATAGATGTGAAGTCACCTCTCAACTATAAGGCAGCATAAAGAAGAGGTGACTTCCTAAAATTGGTAAAGATAGAGAAAAACACATGCATTATTCTGCTAATCAGATTGGTCTTATATATGCTGTGAAAATTGAAACTGGTTATGATCTCACAACCGAACAGGATTAGCTTCAATATATATTAATCGTGGATACATTCGCAGTGTATATCAATTCCACAATCGTAAATTCTCATTACGGAAAGTAATGGGTTTCAGAACGGATATTAAAGCCTGGTTAAAACTCACAAATGGACGATTTACAATTGTGTTGTTAATGCAGATGTCTAATCTAAATTATAAATATAATTATTCTTTAACCGATGACATAGTTAAATTTCTTTTACGTCCGAGATAATAATGAGATAAAAAACATCATAGATTTTTATGATGAATAAAACAATGACGTCATTTGGACCAATTTATTGATGTTAATATCCCACCGTTTCGAAATCTGTATGATTTCCTCTTTAGGGGCCCATTTATACAATGAAATCAACAATATAACAAGAAAAGCAACTTTAAAAACAGTCTTAAAGTATTAAAATAAAAAATATAGTTAGTTTGTCTTACCTAATTAAGTGGAAGTCATGTGTACACGAAAAAGTTGTCGGACTTGTATTCTAAAACATACCAAACTGGAATTTATTTGGAGGTTAAATTTTCAGAAAATAAAAAGAAAGCAATTATCTTTACCTTGTTTAAAAACTGTAAAAGTAGAATAGACGGTGTGATAATGTGTAAAATTGATAAATGTGATGTGTAAAATTTGAAAATCAAAAACTGAAGTAAAACAACAACAATCAAAAAAACTGTACTACAATCTAAAAACGTGAGAGCGAGAGCAAAAACGCTCCGCTCTCAGCACCAGTATAATTCAGAGATCGAGTACTAAAAAAATTTTTTAAACATAATAAGTCTAACATCATGTTATAAGATTCATTATAATTTTCTATATCTGTGATTTTATTCAAACAATTATGACCTTCACCATTTTTTATGAAAACCATTTCAGCAAGTAACCGTTTATCCAGATCACTTTCAATATGTAAAATCTTGAAATTGTGCCAAAGAATGTAGCATGGAGGGTTATCATTTTGATGTTCAAGCAGATGTTATGAAATTTAGCATTCAATTTTATGTTATTGATGTATTTTTATTGATGTGTTTAAGCAGACATTATGAAACTTAGCATTCAATTTTACGTTATTGATGTGTTCTTCTCTTCGAATCCGTAATGGTCTCTTTGTTTAACCGATATAAGATCTACTACATACGCAAACAAATCTAAAAAAATTAGTTTGATTAATATTTTCTAATTTGTCTTTACCCAATTTTATATTTATTTAATTTACTTTTAATCTTTTCAGAAATTTTACCATAGAAAGGATGAGCAATAAACTTATTTTTTTCTTCTTTTTCAATAATGTTATTAGGATTTGATTTTTTTATATTATTTTCCATAACTCTTTTATTTATACATTAATCAATAATCTTCTCTGGATAGTTATTTAGAATCAAATATTTTTTTACTAAATTAATATTTTTAGAGTGAAATTGTTTGTCAGACAGTTAAGGTTGCAATATCAAACATGTTTTTAATAATAATTTTTAATAATAGTAAGTTAATAATAGTAATAGTAGTTTTTAATAATAGTAATTTTATGTTGTATAGGATGGTTAGAAAAATAGTTCAAAAGTCTGCCTGAGTATGTTGTCTTCCGATACCAATCAGTAATCAAAGCGTTATCCTTATGCCTAATAATCTTTAAATGCAAAAAATTAATCTCACGATTTATTTCAATTTCATGTGTGAACTGTAATCTAGTATGATAAGAATTAAAAATATTTAGAACTTCGTCTAATTTGTTTTCTGGTATGCATAAAATTGTGTCATTTACGAATCTATAATATACAGGAATTACAAAATTCAGTTTTCTGAAACAATCTATTTCCAAATCCTGCATAACAATATCTGCTAATATTGGTGAAATCGGAGAACCCATCGGAGTTACAAAGATTTGTTTGAAGAATCTGCTATCAAATTGGAAAAAAGTTTTTTTCATTAAAAATTCTATTGCTTCCATAAAATCATTAATCGGGAATTTAGTCATTTTTTCAAGATGTTTCCATCTTTTTTTAATACCGTTAACAACCGAATCTAAAGGAACATTGGTGAAAAGTGATAAAACATCTAAAAATATCACGATATGGTTATCAGGAATTTTTTATTTTAGACATAGGTTCTTTAAAAGTTAATGAATTTTTTACGTAAGAGACAGGTTTAGGGATAGATTTCATTAAAATATTGATAAATACTTAAACATGTAATGTGTAGGTGAACTAATTGATGAAACAACAGATCTCAATGGATAATTCATCTTATGTATCTTAGGAAGACCACACATTCTAGCAATATTAGTATTAGTAGTTATTATGTATTTTCTCTTTGTGTTATTACCTAAAAATTTTTGATTTTATTTTGTAAATTTTTGAGTGGGTTGTCAACTATTTCTTCATAAGTGAGAATATCACCAACCATATCATTCATCTTATTTTCATAATCTTGACGTTTCATCAAAACAGTGACAGTACCTTTATCTGCTCGAGTTATAAAAAGATCATTATTATTTTTAAGAAAAGTTTTTGTCAATTTTATATTAGACGCGATAACCCTCTCTGTCTCCAAAATGTGTTTCGGTTTTTCAATCTAGTTGTTGGCTATAGTTAAAATTTTGTGTCTAATCTCGTCTTGACAATTATCATGAAACTTTTTCATACTGAAAAGTATTTTCAGTATTGAAAATATTGAAAATATTTAAAATACTGTGATTAAAATATTTAGAAAATTGTTATTATTTTTCAAAAATAATAAATAATTTGGCTAAAGTTAAAATTTTGTGCTTAATCTCGTCTTGGCAGCTATCAGGAAACTTTTCAATACTGAAAAGTATTGAAAATACTGAAAATATTTAAAATACTGTTATTAAAATATTTTAATACTGTTATTATTTCCCCCAAAATAATAAGTAATTTGGCTAAAGTAAAATTTTGTGTTGAATCTCGTCTTGACGGCTATCAAGAAACTTTTCAATACTGAAAATATTTAAAATACTGTGATTAAAATATTTAAATACTGTTATTGAAATATTTAAAATATTGTTACTAAAATAATTAAAATACTGTTATTGTTTTTCAAAAATAATAAATAATTTGGCTAAAGTTAAAATTTTGTGTCTAATCTCGTCTTGACAGCTATCAGGAAACTTTTCAATACTGAAAATATTTAAAATACTGCTATTAAAATATTTAAATTCTGTGCCACGGTAGTGCATCAATTGGTTATTCAAATATGACGAATCAGTGATGCTACCACTTCGTAGCCCAAGATAGGGAAATACGGAGACTATCTGAGACTCGAATACACTGAGTCCAACAATCTCCTCTCTAAGAGGTATATCAACCGAATAAGATCTGAGGTTGAGGCCACTGAAGCAAACAAACAACTGGAACAGGAGGATATTCCGCAACCCAGACGTAGGATGAAATGGACAAAAGAAATGAATGCACCTACTTTCAAGCCGAGAGAGTGGTGGACCAATAAGAGGAGAACGCCTTCGTCTTTTCTTGGAAGCATGTCCTCACTTGGCAGAAAGGGTAAACGAACAACATGTAGCAGGCCAAAAACGCTCCATCTTTGTTCGCGGATTATTGTCGGAACCAATGGGAATAACATGGTTGTGGAAGTTCAAGAGGCAGTAAAATCGCCAACTTCTGGAATCATATCGACGGAATGGGAATCCCTCCGCGAAACACCTGCGAAGTCCCTGAAGATCTCAAACGTCTAGAAGAGAACTTCGAGCGTGTTCTACTTGATTTTAGTGAGGTAGAACCTGCTTTAAGACATTCACTGCCAAAACTTAAGATCTTTAAGGCCTTATTGACGTTAGTAGGCCACCTGAATACAAAAGTGTTGCCGCTGTACCTGCTTGAAGATCTATCCATCACGGAGGTACAGATTCTCATCTACTGTACAGCGGTTGCAGCAGTTAGGACTTTAGGGTTAAGAACAAGACCTCAAGGCATCAACAGCGCCACACGGAAGGGCAAGCATGTTCCTTCATGGAAGCGAAGAATCGAAAACGAGGTCAGCAAAGTAAGATGTAAACTGGGAAGGTTGACTCAATATAGAAGAGGCAACAGAGCCCAGAGGCTGACCCGTCGCGCAGCGAACATCCTTCGTTCACAAAACGTCGAATATGGAGCAACCGATTCGACGTTGGACGAAGTAATTGACTCCTTCCGGCAGAGATTAGCTATCCTAACTACACGGCTGCGCAGATAAAAAAAGTCTAACGCCAGAAAAGACCAGAATAAGGCTTTTAAGGCGGACGAAAAACGGTTCTACCGTGAAATCGGTAAAGCCCAAGGACAAGATCGGACGTTTGAAATTCCAGAAGTGGAAGAAATGGCTAATTACTGGGAGGCTGTCTGTGGAAAAAAACAACAAGAGCAACTTGGAAGCTTCGTGGCTTGACCTCGAAAGAAAACACATGTCCAACATTCTGGAAATGGAGGTAACCAACGTCATAACCTCTGACGTCACCTGAGTGTTAAGGAGGGCGAAAAACTGGCGAGCACTTGGACTGGATATGGTGCACAACTTTTGGTATAAATACCTTACGTGTGTGCATGGGTCATTGGCTGGATGCTATCAGAACATACTTGATCACCCAAATTTGATGCCCTCCTTCATGACTGAGGGAGTCACGTACATGCTTCCAAAGAAGCCAGACGCCCATAGTCCATCGGTCTTCGGGCCAATAACATGTCTTCCAACGCTCCACAAATGCCTGACAACTATTATAGCCGATAAGGTCTATGCTCACTATGAGGCCAATAACATCCTTACAGAAAAACAAAAAGGCTGCTGTCGCAACTCGTGAGGTTGCAAGGATCTGGTAACGGTCGATAGTGTTGCGGTTAAGCAGATGCAGAAATATCAGCGCAACCTGCACATGACATACATAGACTATAAATAAGCTTTTCCCTCAGTATCCCACGATTACTTGCTTGAGATCCTCAGGACATACAAGATCTGTCCACGCCTGATTCAATTCTTGGGTCACGCTATGTCTCTTTGGAGACCGAAAATCAAGTATTTTGACTGTGGGCTGCCGAGGATTTCCAGATTCTTGAACATTACGACCGGAATTTTCCAGGGAGATTCATTCAGTGCACTGTGGTTCTACTTAGCGTTGAATCCACTTAGTAGGACACTCAAAAACACGTCCTATGGGTACAAGGTAAAGAAAGGCAGAGGTGGATACGATTTCACCCACCTTCTTTATATGGATGACCTAAAATTGCACAGCGGCTCAAGGGAAAAACTGAAAAAATTACTTGACATCTTATTGCAGTTCTCAAAGCACATCCATATGGAACTCGGGCTGGACAAGTGCAGGAAACTGCACTTAGAAAGAGAAGTGGTAAACGCAGAGTTGGGGCTTGACGATTAGGCGCTCATTTAGACTAGGTATCCTTCAGCTTTTAAGACCCTGTCACACTGCTGTTAAGGATGCACTGATGACAGCCTTCGTCAAGCGCTTGAAAGCCATTTTGGAACCTGGCCGTGACTCGGCCAATAAGATCAAAGCCATCAACACCTACGCGTTCCTGCTTCTCACGTACTCTTTTGGGCTCATCAAATGGTCAAATACCGACCTAGAAAACAAGCAAAACCATCCGCGTGTAAATGACAAAGCACCGAATGCACCACAGAAGTGCGGCAAATGAGAGGACAGTCCTACCACGTTGCTCTGGGGGCAGAGGTGTTCTGGATGATCGTCAATTGTGCGCATCGCAGATCACACAGTTGACCACGTACTTTAACAGCAAGCGTGACATCCCACTCTATGATAAAATCTGTAGAGAAGATACCAAATATGCGCCTCTCAATCTTGCTGATCCGAATTGTGCTAACATCCTAGCTCCCTCTCCAGAGCAAATTGCTCAAGAATGGAGACAAAAGCCATTATCTGGACAGTACCCCAGGACACAAGATCAATGCAACGTGGACATCGAGGCATCTAACCTGTGGCTACGAAGAGGTAAACTCTTTCCGGAAACATAAGGGTTTGTCGTGGCCATCCAGGACAAGGTAATAGGCACCAGGAATTACCAAAAGCATATTCTCCGCCTTGAATTGGATGATTGGTGCCGGCTGTGTGGTGATCCGAATGCCTGCAAGAAGTTTGCTCAGCGAGAGTATACTCGCAGACATAATGATGTAGCTAGGACATTCACCAGAAAATTGCCTTGAATCTGGGACTCATTCAGGAGTGGATGCCTTCCTATAGGTATGTTCCAGTAGCGGTTCTCGAAAACGAGAATTACCGCCTCTACTGGGATAGAACTATTCTAACGGACCACGCTGTTGTTCATAATAGGTCGGAAATTGTGGTGTTCGATAAATGGTCGCAATACGTCCAAATCATTGACGCAATGGTTCCCCTTGACAAGAACATCCAAGAAAGCTATAGAACAAAGATCCAAAAGTATAGCGAACTGAGGCAGGAAACCACGAGGATTTGGAAGCTGGAAAAGGGTTCCATACATCCCATCGTGATTTCGGCCTCGGGGAACGTCCACGCGAGGTGCCAGAAATACCTGGAAGATCTGGGAGTTAAGTGGGTGAAGCTGCAGTCTAAAAAGCGGTTTTATTCAACACCTGCCGCATAGTCCGATGCTTTTTGGACTGCCAAGAAAAAAGCGGCTAGCCGATTTTTGTGCTGCAATGGAAGATCTTTCCTGAAACGAAAAGGAAAAAAAAGAGATTCCATTTTCGGTTTTTAAACTTTTGACTGTAAGTTTATTTTACTTTTGTGACTATAATTTGATTTTAACTTGTTTTTATGTTTTTTGAAAATGCAGTATGTTGTTCTTTGTGTTTAGAAATTCTTTAATTGTTGACTGGCCATTGTACTTGACTTAGTCCGTACTAGCGGCCTTACGACCAGGTCCCTTCAGGGCCTATGATAAATTTACATATAATAATAATAATAATAATAATAATAATAATAATAATGAGATTTCTGAAAATTTAACCTCCAAATAAATTCCAGTTTGGTTTGTTTTAGAATACAAGTCCGACAACTTCATTTTCATTCTTCAGCTGCCTTTATTTTGTTCTTGTCTCCTATATTGGTTTCGTACACATGTCTTTAACCAGGGTGTCTAGTGTTTCTCCTTTAAAAAATTTCAGGACTTTTCCAGGTTCTGCAGGTAAAAAATAAATTTTTCCAGCTATCATTTTTTAATTATCACCATAAAATTTTATCGAAAAAATATTTTTTTTTCTTGAACCCGTCCGATAGAAATAATTTCCACAATTATAAATGAACCTAACTAAACTAATTAGTAAGCACTACTGAGTGAATCAGTAGTTTTCTACTAAAGAAGCTTACTAAAGCAATTGATAAACGACTTCTCTTGATTTCATTCAGGGTTGCTGCAAAAATCCCTGACTTTTTCCTGACCAATTTTTTATTTTCCTTGACCGTTATCTGCCGTTATAATTATATAATTCCAGGATCACAATGTTTCAGCAGTGGTTCAATTTCGGGGAAAATAGGGGATTTCTTTTTCAAGAAAGAGGAATAAAGGTAAAAAGGAGGCTTTTTTTCTTTTAAAAATAAGAATGAAGCTGCAATTCTCCAGAATCTTAAAAAAATCGTCAGAAATCTTCTATTCCTGTCTGGAATCTAATAAAACACTCCTCAAATTTCTAAACTTTCAGAATCTTTGGAATGCTCTTGAATTTTTGAAAATTCTTCATGACTTCTGGAATTTTCAACAAACTTTTAAAATCTTTTAGAATATTTTTATTTTCCATAAACCACTTGTAGATTCAATTAATCTGTCGAAATCCCAAAAAATTCTTTACAATCTAGATTTTTGAGTATTTCAGAATCTTTCAGAGAGACCTCCTGATTCTTCCAAAAATCCTCCATAATGTTCTAAAATCTTCTAGTCTCTTCCAGACATTTTTTAAAGAGTTTCAAAAAGTCTATAAAATTTTAAGAAGATTCTGAAAACAGTCTAGAAGATTATTAGATAGATAGATTATTAGAGTATTAGAGTCTTTTCTGTAGACTTTTGAGAGTTCTAAAGGATTCTGCAGAATTCTAGA
The DNA here is from genome assembly GCA_037177015.1 of Euceroptres primus. Lineage (NCBI taxonomy): Eukaryota > Metazoa > Arthropoda > Insecta > Hymenoptera > Figitidae > Euceroptres > Euceroptres primus. Next base: position 1,867,051 of record JBAGKK010000343.1, on the reverse strand, counting down.
AATTCTAATGCACTTCAGAATAATGTGCCTAAAGTTCTGAACGTGTTCAAATGAATGAAATTTGATGTTTCATTTCGTTTCAAAACTCAAATTTCTTCTAAAATATTGATTTATTAATATAGAAACTAGTATAATGATAAAGACGATCATGATGTTTCTTTTTATTTTGCAGATCGAACGAAATTTCAAAATAAATTTGATATCAGAAGAAAAAAGTTTGTTCTTTTGAACGCTCAAAACCTTAGGTATATTTCAAAATATTCATGAGGAGTCTGTAGAAGATTTTAGACGATTTTAGAAGATTCTGAAACAATCTTGTATATTTTGTAGAATATTGAAGAATTTTTAAGTATTCCCTAAGATTTTAAAATATTATTACATCAGAATCCAGAAAATTCTAAAGGTTTTTGGAAAAATGCAGAAGAATCTAAATGATTGTAGATTTCAAAACAGTCTAAAATATTTTGGAGAGTTTTTACAAATTTCAGGTAAGTTTTGAAGATTCGAAAGAATTTGAGAGAATTTCGGTAATCTTCTGTAGGTTTTGGAGGATTCTAAAAGATTCTGTAGAAAATTGTAGAAGGTTACGGAAGTATTCAGAAAATTTTAGAAGATTCTGAAAAATTCTAGTAACTATATGTTGGAAAATATTAAACAATTTTAGGATATTATTTTAAAAGGATTATTGTAGAAGAACTCAAAAGATTCTAGAACAGTCTAAAATATTTTCGAGAATTTTTAAGGATTTTAAATCAGTTTTAAAGATTCTGGAGGCAGCTGGAGGATTTTAAGAGATTTTAGGAGACTTTCGTAGATTTTGAAAATTTGGAAATCATAGGAAATTGAAGAAAACATAACGAGAGATTTTGGAAGTTACAAGTTTCTATTTCTCATAATTCTTGGAAAATTATTGGGAAATTTGAATATAAAAAGGGGAAAAAGGAGGAAAAAGAAATGAAACTCTAAAAAATTGATTTTAGAAGATTTGGAAAATAATAGGGAAAAGGGGGAAAAAGGGGTATAAGGGATTGACTGTGATCCCTGATTTTGTAATATTATAATTATATAATTATAATAATTGATAAATTACAATTATAACTTATTGAGATATAATTAGAATTTGTTGAATCAAAAAAAATTCCCTGACTCTTTGAAGGTTTTGCTTGACTTTCCCTGTCAATTTTCAAATTCCCTGACTTCCTAGAATTCTCTAAGGACCTGTAGCAACCCTGCCATTCGAAGAAAACAACTAATTCAAATGTAGAGAGATAAGAATTCCAGGACTATGAGTGAAATTCAAGGACTTTTCCGGGTTTTTCCAGGTAAAAAAAATTCAAGGACTTTTCTAGGTTTTCAAGGATTTTTAGGATGCTAGGCACCCTACTTTAACTTAACTAGGTAAGACAAACTAACTGTATTTTTTATTGTAATACTTAACGACTGTTTTTAAAGTTGCTTTTCTTGTTATATTGTTGATTTCATTGTATAGATGGTCCCCTGAAGAGGAAATCATATAGTTTTCGAAACGTTGGGATATTAACATCAATAAATTGGTCCTAATAACATCGTTTAATCCTTCATAAACATCTATGGATTTTTACCTAAATTGTAAATAATAACTAATACATAATTATTGATAATTACAAATAATGTCAAAACTGACCTTATATCAGCAACGAGTACAAAATTTTATAGTTGAAATTAGTCGTCTTTCAGGAATAGAGAATAAAAGACGAGTAGATTAGCCAGTCAGAGCATCAGATGAGTGAGAGACAGACAAACAGACAGATAGAGACAGAAATAGAGATAGACGAATTACGTTGAGAGGTAGGAAGTAAAGTTCTTGCATAGTTAGTAACATTTTACAGATGTTTTGAATTGAGTTATGCAGCTAAGACATAATAGTGCTTTAACATAAAAAATTAAAGAGTTTAACAATAGATTTTAGATTATTAATAGTGAATTAAAATATGTCATTGTTTCTAAGGAAATGCTCTTATGCAAAGAAAATTTTCTCATTTTTCTTTGGTATTGGAAAAGAAAAAAAAAGAGAAACAAAGGAAATCGTCAGATAAGAACGACCATTATTACGGTCGTAACAATTGCGCTTGTTCGGTGGAAAAATAAAATTACGATCCGTTTTATCAGAAGTACCATTCTCCTTAATTTTATCTCTCATTGAAGCTGCCAACCGTGAAAATTGCATTCCTTCAAACTGGGTTGCAGGGATACCAAAATTCGAGAGTTAATAGTTAACCCTTACACTGCTGAAGCCACAACGCTAGAGTGCAAGACAGTCAAGAGTTTATAAACTAATTTATCCTGTTCCACATAAACTTTACGAAGCAAAACTTCAGAATTATTCTCACCGTGTATGTGGGAGTTTAAAGTACCTCTAAAATTGAAAAACTCGTACTGCATTAAGACAATGAGAATGAAATGTGTCTTTGGTAGTGGTACTTTTTTCTAGGATTTAAATTGAAAATAAGCAGGTTGCATTTAATATTAATTCCTTTATTTTAGAAGTTTTCTTTACTTTGTTAGTTATTATTTTCTTAGTTTACTTTATTTTGGAACTTGAAGGAAAAGGTTTTTTGTTTACGTGCAGTTTGGAAAAAAGAAAAATCGAACGTGTGATGGAAAATCTTTCAACAAGGGAAGCATTGTGTTTCTTTTATTCCAAGAAAAATTAGGTATTTCCTGTTGTCGCATCAACTGATGTTATGTTATAGGTCGAGGAAAGTGGAAAATTAATGTCCTTTTAATAAAGCAGACAAGAGGACAAGGAAAAAGCTGATGATACCCTGATAATGAAACCCAAGAAGATCCACCTCCAGGATTTGTGAATTCAAGTGGAATGTAAGGAAATTATTATGTCGAGATCCAATCAAAAGAACATTAATCAATTTTTGTACGTGAATTGATGAAGGTTTGAGATCCTTTATAAATGTCAATGCTACCCTCGATTGACCTCTTTGACTAAGGAAGATTCTGTGTGGGCATTGGTTTTGAAAATTCGATTATGACTAAGAGACAAATTGGATTTCGATAAGCAATTATTAGTGGAAATTACCTCCAAATTGATTTTAAATTATTGATTTGAAATCCTCATCAGATTCCTAATTATAAAAGTATCAAAAATTACATTTATCCTTCAGAAACAATGACATGGAATATAATATTTATTACAGACACTTTCATTTAAAAATATAGATTTTTTTGTCTTACGTTCACGGCAATTTCGATGAGTTTTAAGAATTACGTTTCGGACACTATTTTTTTCAGAAGCAGTGTTGCCACCCCTTCGAGTCTAGTATAGAAGAATTACTTTATGATCAAACAATTTTTTTTTAAGAAGTCTTATAAAAAATGTACTTTTAAAATATTGGAGTTAATTAAATAATAATTAAAGTAGAAGTTTCTAAATTAAAAATAGTAAAATACGTATATCCAATTTTAAAGCTGCAAAATTGGAAATAGGCCCACTTGGAAATTGTTACATTTTTTTTTTGAAACCAAGTGGCAACACTGATCAGGAGGATACTGTCCAAGGCAACGAGTACCTCTTGATCTTGCGAAGGGAGGAATAGAGCGCCATGACTGCGCGAACATTACTCCATTTTTGGGACCCCCGCGTATTTCTGGGCCTCCTGGAAGTCTCTGGAATTCCGCAGTCTCCACAAACGCTGTCCATGGAATTTGAGGTCGTTGAGGTCGTTCCAAGGCCATTGCTGAAGGATTTCTGCAGAGATCTTCGGTGCATTCCTGCAAACCTGTGAAGAAGACCTATGGAGGCCCAGTCTTCTCTCTCTCTTCTTCTATTCTGTCCGTCTGTCCTTCACTCTTTCATTCTTTCTTTCTCCCATTCTATTTTTTATTTCACCTATTCTATTTTTTATTTTTTATTTCACCCATTCTATTTTTTATTTCACCCATTCAGTTTTTTTACTTTTGCTTTCTCCCATTCTACTTTTTAGTCTATTTAGAATTTTTTTAAACGTCATTTCCTCAAAAATTGAGGGAAATTGATGGCGACTACATTATTTCCAAGAGTTTTTGAAAAGTTAGACTACCATCGCACAGTGGGAAAAAAGTACATTTTTTGGTTCGAAATACGACTTAGCTTACAAATATTAATCGACTTGAATCTTTCTTGTTTTTAAAAAAAGGTAACGAAATTCCTGAGAGAATAGTCGAGGTTGATTTTGGGAAAAGGTCTACAATTTTTTTTAAATATACAAGTATCCAAAAAACATTCTTTCAATTTGGCCCACAGTGTGGCCAAAAACACTTTTTGTGGACAAAAGTCTGTCTAGAAGCCAATTTTCAATAGAATTTGATTTTTTTTAATGACCGTAAGGCTTCCAGGTATAAAGAGTTGGTACAGAAAATTCATTTTGACCAAACAAAAATTTTTTGATTAAAAACAAAGTAAACAATATTTTTTTCCTAACTTTTCCGATGTACCTTTTTTGTTAAGATCTTCAAATTGTCGTCAATGTAATAACTATATTGGAATGATTTCCAGTAGGTTAGAGTAAGAAAAAAATGGTTTATAATGTTTTAAACAAATTAATGAACAAAAGCCATTTTCTCGTGATACGCAATGATTAGTTGTTTGAAATTCATAGTTTTTATATAAAATATGAGAGAAATTAATGCCTAATTGAGATTAGTTAAGAATAGCTGCTGTTCATTTTCAACATTATTCCACGAATAGGCCCATTTTTTTACGAAACCAACTAAAAATGTATTGACAGTGACTCCTAGCTATAATTTAGTTCAAATGGGTGAAACATATTAATTATTTAAACAATTTTTATAAATAAATGCACATTTTGACAATTTTTCCAACAATAAGCTCCATTTTCTTAGCGAAATCAACTAAAAATGTATTGCCAATGACTCTTTGCTATGATACTTTGACAATGGATAAAAAAAATTATTTTAACAATTTTTATAAATTAATGTACATTTTGGCCCCTTTTGAATGAATAGGCTTATTTTTTTTCGTGGAATAAATTAGAAATGTCTTACCAATAACTCCTTCTTGTCATATTTGTCCAATTAACAAGCACAGTTGATTATTTAAACAATATTTATAAACAAATTCACAGTTTGATCATTTGTCCATGATAAATATTAATTTTTTTCCAGAATCAATAGGAAATGTCTTGTCGATTATTCCTTCTTGTCATATTTTACTAAATAAAAAAAGTATTGATTATTTAAAAAATATTTATAAACAAATTCAGTTTGACCATTTTTCCATGATAAATGTTTGTCCATGATAAATATTAATTTTTTTGCAGAATCAACAGGAAATGTCTTTCCGATTATTTCTTCTTATCATATTTTTCTAAATAAAAAAAGTATTGATTATTTAAACAATATTTATAAACAAATTCAGTTTGACCATTTTTCCATGATAAATGTTATTTTTTCGGAATGAACTAAAAAATCAAGATGTATGTGTTAATCATATGTGTTAATCAAAGGTGTGATGGGTTCTTGGTTATTCGGTTTTTGGGTTATCAAGTCATTTTCTTAATTGGAAAAATATAACAAGAAGAAATAATTGGAAAGACATTTCCTGTCGATTCCGCAAAAAATTAATATTTATCATGGAAAAATGGTCAAACGGAATTTATTTATAAATATTGTTTAAATAATCAAAGTTCATGTTAATTGGACAATTAATACAAAAAGGAGTAATTGGTAAGACATTTATAGTTTATTCCACGAAAAAATAAGCCTATTCATACGAAAGTGGTCAAAATTTACATTTGTTCTTAAAAATTGTTTAAATAATTAACTGTTCTTGTCCATTGACAAAGTATCACAGCCAAGAGTCATTGGCAATACATTTTTAGTTGATTTCGCTGAGAAAATGGAGCCTACTCTTAGGTAAATGATCAAAATGTGCATTTATTTATAAAAATTGTTTAAATAATTAATATTTTTTATGAATTTGAACAAAATTACAGCTAGGAGTCACTGGCCATACATTTTTAGATGGTTCCACAAAAAATTGGGCCTAGTCGTGGAATAATGTTATAAATAATGTTATAAAAATGTTATAAAAATGTTATAAATAATGAAATTATTTATAAATATTGTTTAAATAATTAACAGTCTTTAGTCAATTTGAAGATCTTAAAAAAAGTACATCTGAAAAGTTAGGAAAAAAATATTGTTTACTTTGTTATTAAATAAAAAATGTTTGTTTGGTCAAAGTGAATTTTCGGCACCGACTTGTTATATCTGGAAGCCTTAGGTCATTTAAAAAAAAAAACATCAAAATCCATTGATAATTGGCTTGTAGATAGACTTTTGTCCAGAAAAAGTGCTTTTGGCCACATTGTGCGGCCTTCTAGCTTCTTGTAAATAATGCGAAACTTTTTACAATTGCCTGAATTTGTTAGAGCAACATTAGTTGAAGATAATTCGATATTGTGCATTCAACAGAAAAAATTTTTGATAAACAAATTATTCGTTAAAAATTTATTCTTGACAATTTTCACTATTATTTTTAGATTATTCTTCTTTATTATACCAGAAATTTGCTTCATAATAATACTCTGATGCAAAAAATTTCTATTTGGATAATAATTATTAAGAATGTGAACAAATTTCAAACAACCGCAAATTTTGGGCATTTTTTTGACGAAAAAGCTCGTTGTTTTGAATGTTAATGTTTCTAACTAGCTAACACAAGACAATGTGAATACTAGAGGCATCATCAGTCAATAAATTTTATGACTATCATAAACAAATTTTATAAACAAATGCAAAATTGGGACATTGTTGAGACTAAAAAATATTTTTTTAAATGTTGGTATGTTTAATTAGATATATTATGGTAATATAAGCACCAATTATGTTAAGATTATAAACTACACTATCATCATAAACAAATTTATGAACAAATGCAAAATTTGTGCATCTATTCAACCAAAACTTCGTTTTTTTTCTTTCAATTATAGTGTTTTTGATTGTGATTAATTAGTTTATGATGACTTGAACACTGGATATAATGAGCTAATAAATTTGATGACTTTCATGAAGAAAATTTATAAAAAATTTCAAAATATGGTTACTTCAAAACTTTATGCGCCTTCCCTAAGACATTATTATCTTTCTGAACCAAATATGTATCATTATATTCTTGTTAATTAAAATTCTAAATTTTTTCCTAAATTTGTTTACAAGAATAGTGGAATTTATGAACTAAATCTAATTGGTGCTTAAATTACCATAATGTATCGAATTAAACATACTAACATTGAAAAAAATACTTTTTAGGTTCCAAAATGTCCCAATTTTGCATTTGTTTATAAAATTTGTTTATGACAATCATAACATTTATTGACTGATCATGCCTAGAATTCAAATTGTGTTGTATTAACTAATAAGAAGTACTAACAACATGCCAAGAACTCAAATTGTGTTCTATTAACTAATTAGAAGTACTAACATCATGCCTAGAATTCAAATTGTTTTGTATTAAGTAATTAGAAGTAATAACATTTAAAAAAGAGCGTTTACGTCATAAAACGCCCAAATTCTGCTTTTGTTTATGGAATTTGTTAATGTTATTAATAATGATTATTCGAATGCAAATTTTTTCCATCATAGTATTATTGTGAAACAAATTGTTTGTAAAATAAGGAAGAATAATCTGGAAATGAAAATAGCGAAAGTCACTCTATCAAATTCAGGAAATTGTAAAAATTTTCGCACTATTTACAAAAAGCTAGAAGGCCAAATTGAAAAATTGTCATGTTTGGATAAATTTGTTTATTTAAAAAAAATTGTAGACCGTTTCCAAAATCGAGCTCGAGAATTCTTTCAGAAATTTAAAAAAACAATAATTCAAAAGAAATTTAAAAAAAAAATTTAAATCGGTTAATATTTGTAAGCTAAATCGTATTTTGAACAAAAAAGAGCACTTTTCTCCCATCGTTAGTATTTAATCTGATATAAAATTTGCACGATTTTGAGAAAAATAACAGATATTTAAGATTAGTTTCAATAAATGGAATGCTTTAAAGGGTCGAATTTAATTTTGGATCGATTGTTTCAGTCCATTTCCTTAGTTGAAAGAATAATTGGATAATGTAACACATATACCAGTGGCCAAAATTAGGTATTGAATAAATTTGGAAGAGGAAACGTTTCAAAGTAGATTGTGGATTTAAGTGGAGGGAATAAAATTGAGTAAACTTAAAGTTTCGAATGAGCAGAAGTCGGTTAAGCTCTGCATTTCAGCGTTTGCTCTGCATCGAGTTCCGTTTACCTAACCCAAACCTAAGTTTAATATCACAGTATTTCGGTAATATTCAATTCAACACGTTTATCGACTATTTACCAAGAGACTCAGGACTTCAAAAATTGATGATCTCACACCTTATATATAATCCCTTTCAGTAACCGCTCACGTTCACTCATTGGAATTTAGAATTTCAAATTTAATTAAAAATTATTAATATAAGCCTAAACTGATTTTCCATTAATATCTGTTATTTTAATCCTTCAGATTCTAGGCTTTAATAATAATTTAAGTCTGTACAGATGTTTGGTACATTTTCTTTGGTTCAAATACAAATTATTGTTGTTTTAAAGAAAGAGAAACAGTGTTTCGTAATGAAGTTAAGCTCTGCTTTCTTGGGAAGTGAAAACGATTTAAGAATCGTTTTCGATTCTTAAATCTACATTATTTATACAGGAGAGATATTGGACTTTCGAGTTATTTGAGTTTCTGTGAGCACCTTGAAGAAAAGAAGGGTTTTAATTTGCACTGTTTGCAAATCGAGACGACATTGGAGACTGGAAATGATTTTATAATGAAGTGGCTGAGAAAATTAGTCAAGCAATTGGATGGATTTAAAATTACCTGAAGTAAAAATTAGATTTTCCCAGAGTGATAAATCAATTTATAAAATTATTATTATTTTGTCTATAACAAATTTTTATGGACAATAATTATTAGTTGAATTAAAGGAAAAATCTTTACTTAAAAAATACTTTAGTTATTTGATAACTTTTTTGATGCCCTTCTTATCAAATGAGTCGTGAACTCGTTGACAGGAATAATGGAGAGCATTTGGCTCTTATTCCGGTAACCAGCCTCTCGAACTTCATAAAATTATCACTATTCACTCCTATCAGTAATAAAGTACCTTTCATGAAAGGCATGAGTGCCTTCCACTTCTGATTATTCCCACGAGATAGAAAGCAGTATGAATCACACGTACTGAGAATATTGTCACAGGGGAATTGCATTTGAGTACAAACTCCTATTTCGCAGTATGTATTCAAAGTAATTTCAGTAGCTTGCGTGAAATGCGATTTTCTGCGAAAATTCGACATGGTACGTGTAATAGGTTGTAAAGAAAAACGAGAAGTTAAAGTTTGAGAGTTTGAGACACGAAGGTTTCATAAGCAAGAATTCCTTTTTCTTTGAAATTGTTCGTATTAAATAAAATTGTACCATTAAAATGAAAAACATCCAATGAAAATGAATTGATTAGAGGGAGAAACATTTTTTTAAATCGCTACAATAATCACAGGCCTAAAAGGAAATTATTAATTCCAGGAGTTGACCACTAGCAATTTTGGTGTACACTAGAATTAAAAAATTCAAAAAATTCAAGGTGATTGCCAAAGAATTCAAAATAAGAATATAAGGTAAATTCAAAAAATAATTCAACGAATACAAGGTAAATTCAAAATAATTCAAAATAATTCAATGTGAATTTAATGAATTCAAAATAATAATTCATTTAATACGAGATGAATTCGAAAGAATTCAAAGAATACAAGGTGAATTCAAAAACATTCAAAAAGTCAAAGAAGACAAAGTGATTAAAAAAAAAATTCAAGATGAATTCAAAGAATAATTAAAAGAATATAGGATAAATTCAAAATAAGAATAAAAGGTGTATTTAAAGAATATAAGGTAAATTCAAACCATTCAAAGAAAACAAGGTGAATTCAGAAGAATTCTAAATATTCAAGGTGAATTCAAAAAATTAAAAGGATTCACGGTGAATTAAAAAGAATAATTCAAAGACGTCAAGACAATTGCAAAAAAATTAAAGAATGTAAGGGAAATTCAAAAGAATAATTCAAAGAATACAAGATAAATTCAAAAGAATGCAAAAAATACAATATGGATTCAAGGTGAATTCAAAAGAATAATCCAAATAATACAAGGTAAATTCAGTACAATTTGAAGAATTCAAAAGACTTCAAGGTGAATTCAAAGAATGCAAAAGAATACAAATAATTCAATGTGAATTCAGAGAATTCAAAATGAATTTTTAAAAATAAATCAAATAATACACGATAAATTCAAAGAAATTCAAAGAATACAATGGAACCCAAAGAAATCAATGTGAATTCAAGAAAATCAAAAAATTTAAGGTGAGTTATAAAGAATAATTCAAACAAGATAAGATAAATTTAAAAGAATTCAAAGAATACATTGCGAATTCAAAGGTTTCAAGGTGAATTCAAAGTAAGAATACAATACAATACAAATTTCAAGTAAGAATACAAGATAGATTCAAAAGAATTTTTCAAATAATACAAGATAAATTCAGAAAAATTTAAAGAATACAAGGCAAATTAAAAATAATTCAAAGAATTCAAAAGAATTTAAAGAACTGGATGTGACTTTAAAGAATTCAGAGAATACAAAGTAAATTCAAAATTCAAAATTCAAAAGTATTCAAGGTATTCAAGAAAATGAAATAAGAATACAAGATAAATTCCTAAAAAAATTCAAGGAATACAAGGTCAATAAAAAGAGTAATTCAAAAAATACAAGATAAATTCAAAAGAATTCAAAGAATACAATATGAATTCAAGGTGAATTCAAAAGAATAATTCAAATAATACAAGCTAAATTAAAAATAATTTAAAGAGTACAAGGTGGATTTTAAAAAATTCAAACAATTCAAGGTGAATTCCAAAAGTACAAGATAACTTCAAAAGAATTCAAAGAATACAATGTGAATGCAAAATAATTCAAAGAATTTAAGGTGAATTTAAAAGAATAATGCAAAGAAAGCAAGATAAATTCAAAAGAATTCAAAAAACAATGTGAATTCAAAATAATTCAAGAAGAATTCAGAGAATAATTCAAAGTGATCAAGATGAATTTTAAAAAAATTAAAATAAAAATACAAGGTGAATTCAAAAGCATAATTTAAAGAATACAAAGTGAATTAAAGAAATAATTCAAAGACGACGAAATAAATTCAAAATAATTCAAAGAATACAATGAAAGTTCAAAATAATTCAAAGAACTCAAGCTGAATTCAATAAATGCAAGATAAATTCAAAAGAATTCAAAGTATTCAAGGTAAATTTTAAAAAAATTAAATAAGAATACAAAGTAAATTAAAAAGATTAATTCAAAGAATACAAGATAAATTCAAAAAATACAATATGAATTCAAGGTGAATTCAAAGAATACGAAGGAATTCGAAGAACTCAAGATGGATTTAAAAGAATAATTCAAATAATACAAGCTAATTTAAAAATAATTTTAAGAATGCAAGGTGAATTTAAAAGAATAATTCAAATAAGGCAAGATAAACTCAAAATAATTCAAAGAACATAATGTGAATTAAAAATTATTCAAGGAGAATGCAAAGTACAATTCAGAGAATATAAGATAAAGTCAAAAAATTTAAAGTTGTTCAAGGTGAAATCATGGAAATTCAAAATAAGAATACAAGGTATATTCAAAAGAATAATTTAAAGAATACAAGATAAAATCAAAATAATACAAGATAATTTCAAAATAATTCAAGGTGAATTAAAAAAAAAATGAAAAAATTTAAGGTGAATTAGAAAGAATAATCCAAAGAAGACAAGATAAATTTAAAAGAATTCGAAGAGTTTATGGAGAATTCAAAAGAATAATTCAAGGAATAAAAGATAAATTCAAAAGAATTCAAAAAATACTAGGTGAATTCAAAGAATACAAATGAATTCAGAAGAAGAATTTAAAGAGTACAAGATAAATTCGAAAAATGCAAAGTATTTAAGGTGAATTCAAATAAATAAATTAATTCAAAAGAATAATTTAAAGAATATAAGATATATTTGAAAAATTCAAAGAATACAATGTAAATTTAAAATAATTCAAAGAATAAAAGGTAAATTTAAAATAATTCAAAGTATACAAAAGAGTAATTCAAAGATAACCCGAAGAATTCAAAATAATTTAAGGTGAATGAAAAAAAAATTAAAAAATTTAAGGTGAATTAGAAAGAATAATCCAAAGAAGACAAGATAAATTTAAAAGAATTCAAAGAGTTCATGGTGAATTTAAAGAGTTCAAGGTGAATTAAAAAAAATAATTCCAAGAATACAAGATAAATTCAAAATAATTTTAAAAATACAGGGTGAATTTAAAAGAATTCAAACAATTTAAGGTGAATTCAAAGAATTCAGTAGAATACAACGTGAATTCAAAGAATTCAGTAGAATTCAAAGAATTCAGTAGAATTCAAGGTAAATTCAAAGAATACAAAAGAATTTAAAAGAATTCAGGAACAAGTGTGCACCTGAATTCAGTAGTAGTTAACCTCTCGTATTAATCAATTAAAACTCAATTTATTTTGATTCTTAATATAAATCCTAAATATTTGGAAATTTAACAATAACAATTTAAAATCATGTTCATAAATTGAAGTCTAAACAAATTCTACAAACAAATCTCGAGCTTTTCTGAATCCCAGTGCCTCTTATTTAGCATTTTCTCCTTCTGTTTGTTCAAAATCTCAACATTGTTTACTTAACCACGAAGGGATGGGGGTAAGAAAGCCCAGGAAGAAGCGTACCGGGAAGACGGAGTTGTTTGAAAAAAACAAAATGTATTTCCTGATGCAAATACCTAGCTCGTTTCAGCAAAAAGTGAATGTGGTACTGGCTTCTTCGTATCATGAAGAATTCACTTATTTTCTATTTTCTTGTACCATTCTCAGCACCAAGCTCCCTTAATTTGGAAGCCCTTTTTTTCTTAAGTGGCGTCGCATTGTTACACGAAGGTGCATTTCTCTCTCCAGAAAAAGTATCAAAGAATTCAAGGAACGAAAAAAAAAAAAATAAAAAAAATTGTATAAAAGCCTCATGGCAGGATACAAGAGATAAAAGGCTAAAGCTTCCTAAAGCTCTCGACTCACGAGTCTTGAGTATAGTCTCGTTTAACCTGATTCTTATTTGTTTCTTATGAGTTCTCTCCTTTTCTCCTTTTTGCTTTCACAGGATCACGGTACTTTGTGGAATTGCCCGAGACTATTTCCATTGTTCTTTTTAAAATTTCAGCTAAATTAATCTTTATTACCTTCAGAGGAAAAAAAATTAATTACCAAAATCATTTTAGTTGAGTTAAACTAGGTGAAAATTCATTGAACACGTGGTTTTTAATATGGGGAGTGATATTCAAGAGATCTTGATTTTGAAGTTTTCAAGTTGGCCGAGTCTGTTAAGTTGCGGTCAAACCCTGCTAAATTATCATCCGGGGTTCGATCCCCGGTGGATTTATTTATTTAAATTCTTTTTAAAATGCTTTTTTCTAATTTATAATGGCTGCTTTGATATTAAAATATCAAAATGAAGGGAAATTTATTCTACTTTGTTTATCTATTTTTTGTAACATTCCTAAAACGTAAAATCGATCGAGTTTCCAAGTCTCCTTAGACCACGTACTTTCGATTACTCAA
>JBAGKK010000343.1:1682928-1704586 GCA_037177015.1 Euceroptres primus | reverse complement strand
AATATTAAAACAACTGAAAGTTATTAAAACAAAATATAACTCTGGATACTATGGATACGGAAAAGACTTCTATTTCTCAATTTCTCAATTGAAGAGGAATTTTTGCATGACATTTTTTAGTAAAAACATTTATAAAAATATTTAATAATGTATTTTTATTAATATTTGTGACTAACTTAGACTCACAACTTAATCTAAAGCTATTTGAAAACCACATTTTTTCTTCGTGAAACTTCCGAAATTTGAAATTTGTTTATCTTAATTGTTTATAAACATTCAAATTGTTAATTTTACCAAATATTATCAAAGATATATTATTTTCAGGAATATATGTATCCATTCTGGCGATCAAAGAAGATTTAAATTTGATAAAACCTTAAATTTAAATATTTTGTCACAAGAATTGTTAATAACAATGGTTATTGTTAACTTTTCAAATATTTTTGTGACTAGCAGTCATTCGTCCAATTGTTTAAAACATTTCCAGTGCAACAAAATTTTTTTTCTATGCGAAAGGGCCAAAATTTTGAATTTGTGTCATTTGTGTACCGTCCACAAATGACGTCCAATTTCCGTTAACTGATACAATCGATTTGCCTAGTATAAAAATTAACCGCGATGAAATTAAGAACAAACTATTAAAACTAGATGTCAATAAAGGTGCTGGTCCAGATGGTGTACCTCCTTACCTCATTAAGTCTTGTTGCTCATCATTGATTCATCCGATGTATCTCATATTTAACATGTTAATCTCGAATGGTTGTTTTCCTCAAGAGTGGAAGAAAGGTACCATTACTCCGATTCACAAATCAGGAGATCGCAGTGACGTTAGAAACTATCGACCAATAACTATATTAAGTACCTTAGCTAAAGTTTTTGAGAGCATTATTTATGATCAATTGTACTTAGCTTCACAGCGAAGCTCAGATCCTGGGGATTAGGATCTCATTTTCTGTCTTGGATCTCAAGTTACTTGAATGGCAGATTTCAATCCGTTCGAGTTGAAGATAAATACTCCAACGCATTCCCCGCAACATTTGGTGTGCCGCAGGGGTCACATCTTGGGACGCTCCTTAAAGTCCTTCTTGTCAATGATGTTGGAGCCGTCTTAAAATTTTGTTCCTTTTTACTCTATGCTGATGACTTGAAAATGTTTAGAGTAATTCGCTCTCTTTTGGATTGCATTGAACTGCAAAATGATCTTAACCGTTTGCAGGATTGGTGCAATCTAAATAAATGGGTTACGGCGAAACACTAAAAAAATGCTCAATAATATCCTTTACGCGGAAAAAAGTAACGATGAGGCATGATTACATGATTGGTGATGAGGTTCTGCTCAGGGTGGACCTGGGGCTTCTCTTTGACAAAGAGCTTTCCTATAATGACCAAGTTTCTGATGCTACACATAAAACTCTCAAATCTCTGGGCTTTGTCATTAGAAATTCTTCAATGTTAAAGAATCCACTAGCGCTCAAGACATTATTTTTTGCTCTTGTTCGTCCGCATCTTGAATATGCATCGATTATCTGGTCTCCATTTTATATGACCCATAAAATTAGACTAGAAAGAGCTCAAAAACGTTTTTTTTCCAATTTGCGGCCAGACAATTGGGAATGGCAATGAATAGGCAAGACCATAACTATGATGCAATAAGAACGTTGTTAAACATCCCAAAGATAGCATCAAGATTTGTATTCTTCGACGTACCCTTTCTGTTCAATTTACTCAATAACAAAATTAACTGTTGTGCCATTCTCGCACAGATTAATTTGTTTACACCTGCAATGACTCTCCGTGACTATAAATTTTTTAAATTACCCTCGCATCAAACTAACCACGGACTGAATTCTGTGCTCACGCGAATCTGTAGGGAAGCTAATTTGCTCAGTAATGTTCTCGACTTCTTTAATACCTCTACAAATCGCTTCAGAACCTTATTGCGTAGACATGTTTAATTTAATTTAAAAATATGGATCTGTAGCCTGTATCTGGAACTTGAGATTTCTGTATGACAATTTTACAATTTTACTATTTTAGTATTAAGATAATTAATTTTTAAAAATCGTGTGTACTAAAGGACATTGCCCGTTCACTGTTATAATAAATAAATAAATAATTTGTTTATAAAAATTTAAATCGTTATATTTTACCAAATATTATTAAAGATGTATTATTTTAAGGAATACCTGAAGTCGTTCTGGCGATTAAAGGAAATTATAATTTAAAAAACCTCAAATTTAAATATTTTGCCACAAGAATTGTTTATAACAATGGTTATTATTATCTTTTTAAGTATTTTTGTGATTAAATGTCATTCCTACATAATTACGAAGCTCTTTTTGCAAAAATAAAATTTTTTTTACCGATAATAGGCCTATTTGCCAATTTGTTCATAAAATATGTTTATAACAATTAAATGGAATAATAAACAAATTATTTTTGTTCTGTGAGTCCCCAAACATTCATATAAGACAATATAAAGTTTACCTAAGCATTTTTTAAAGCGTCAAAAATTGTTATGTAAAAAATTTCAGTTTTTCCATATTTTGAGTAAAAAAATTATTAATTAACAAATAGAGGAGACAAAAGTTCTGACCGCGAAGCTCTTCAGAATTCAATGACTTTAATTTAAAAAAAAAATTAAAAATCGGACCAAAATTGAAGACTCTGGACATTTTTGAACGAAAAAAGTGCATTCCCTCCCAGTGTGGCGGCTTGACGGCCGTTACGTCCCTCTCTACTCTCGGGCCCCTTCCGACAAATGGCGCCACGCGGAATTCTAGGAATGAGATAAATGGAGGGAAGTAATATCAAGGTTCCAGTGTAGTCCCTTTTTTACAGAAATGGGGAGAGCATATGTTTTTCTCTATTTTTTACAGAAAATTCTATAAGATTTATTGGAAATATCAGTAAAAAAGATTTAATACGCTGTCGACACTGTTCTTGAATTTATAGGTAAAAATCAGTAAATTTAACAGATTTTTTTCTTCGTACGTATTTTGGCAAAATTCATTTTGTATTCGATTTTGAACCACTAATCTTTGTGAAAATTTGGGACTTTTTTACAAGCTTCCAAATGTAGTGTTAATTAAAAATTTCTCAAATTTTGAATAATTCGAAATAAGTTTGAATACTCTATAACTGAAAGCAATAGAGTTAATATATTTCTTTAAACGTCTATTCAATTTTAATGGTTAGACAATGGGGAAAAACAAAAAATAACATGAACTCTAAAATAAAGGACTAAGTCATGAAAGAAAATTGTAATACTTATAATCTAGTACTCACATTCTTTGAATTGCTTCTGTACATCTTTTTCTACTTCCTCTGCAACAGAAAGAAATATAAATTATAAGCACGTTATAATCTGAAAAATATGTCTTTAAATAAATAATAAAATTAATTAATTTTACTCGAAAGCCTTCTTTTTCAATTACCTATGCCTTTCTATCGTAAATTTTCCACTTTAGATTCTCGTAACACAGATATTAAGCCGATAAAATAAATTACAATCATTTTTGATTGGAACGATAAATATTGGGCCCTGATTTCTTGAGAATTGGGCGATGGGACGTTCGTGAAATATCGACCTGGTTCGAATATAAGTAAACAGTCATGTACCTCTACCGATAAAAGGACGTATGTACACATTGAATGGATCTCTGTTAATAGGCATTATAATTTGAGTTTGTATTATGAGAGTTTTGGATTATGGGCCTGTCAGGGGCCTAATAACTGGTCTAAGGCTCTCTGCACATCTGATACGGGAAGGGTCCTTTTACAATGTTCGTATTAAATACTAATCGTCATGTGCACGAGAATGTACGTACGCACGTACACACACTTAATATAATAGCACGAGTTAGGCGAACGTATGGGATCATCAAAGGCACCGACGAGGGCCTTAAGAGCGACTGACGTGGCGGTGCAGCTTATATCCAAACTCATTCGCGACAAAAGCTAAGGTTATCACTTACCAAAATAAATTCATTGGCAAAAACTTTGCCACTTAGAGAAAAAAAAAGATTATCGATTAATTCATGAGTTTATGATTAAAGGGTTTTAATTCAAGCTGTTTTAATTCAAATTTTGTTTGACATCTTTTATTTTTATGTGGAGATTATTAATTGATTCATTTTCTGAAGTTTATTACGACTTTAAAATTAAAACTTACAATTTGAAGAAGATGTAAGAGGAAAAATTAATTTGAAGTTACATTTTAAATTAAAATATTTATAATTATAATATTTGAAATGATAATTTGGATGACATAGATTGAAAGTCGTGCAAAACTTACATGAGGGGGAGTTACGTCTACTGAATTCTGCTGAATAAATTTTCAAAGTTTAATTTAATAAGTACACTTGCATACACTCGAATTTTAAAAAAATTTACTTGAATTTAGCTGAATGCAATTGAAATCTACTTCAATTCACTTGAATTCTTTTTCAATTCACTTGGATTTTCTTTCAATTCACTTGAATTCTTTTTCAATTCCCTTAAATTTCCTTTTAAATTTACTTTACGAAAACTGACAATAACTTATGAAATAATTAACATTTTTTACTGTCTTTATGCTCATTTCAAAGATAAATCTCCATAGCATTTCATGAATGTATGAAGAGAACTCTTTAACTTTTTCTCTCGATTTTTCCAAAGATTAAACTTGGAATAAAAAATTTGTAAAATTTTAAATAAAGCGAAAACTCTGAAAAATTAATTTGACAAAATATAGAAATTAATATTCCTATGTATTTAAAAAAAATTTATTAAAATGTAATATAGACTGATTTTAAATATTTTTCTATAAATAATTATACGTTATTGAAATTATACAACTTTTCTGTGTCAACTTCAGTCTTTGGCGAAATCGGGGGAAAAAATTGGAGAGTTCATGAAATTCTATGAAGACTTCTAAAATGAGCCTAAGGACATTACAAAATGTTATTTCGTAAGTTATTGCAGTTTTTATGACAAATCGAAAAATGCACTATTTTTGCATTAGTTTCTTACAGGACGAGCAAAATCACTGCACCTTGGGCTTATTTTACGTGGAGTTTCGATAGCTTTCGTATTATTTTTTGGAAAAAATTTTATCTCGTAGATTATAAAAATTATGAGAACTTATGCATCTCATAAAAAACAGGTGACTTCATATTTCTGGCCGGTACCGTATTTTCTTATTTTAACTAAAAATATTCAAATTTGAAAACATTCAAAACGAGAGGTTGATAATATCAATTTTCATATGCGTTAACTTGAATTAAAAATTCAAAGTGAATCCAAGAACACCGACTGCATTTGATTAAATTGGAAGTAAAAATGAATTGTAAATGAATTTAAAATGAATTAAAGGAAATTGAAAATGATTTTGTTTCACGGAATTCACTTGAATGCAAAGTGAATTCAAGTATATTTGAAAATGAATTGCAGCGAATTGGAAATCAAATTACAGAGCATTGAAGGTGAATTGAAAATGAGCTGCAAATGAATTCAAAGGAATTGAAAGTGTACTCAAAAGAATTGAAAGTGATTTTATTCAATGGAAGCAACTTGAATGCAAATTAAATCAAGTATACTTGAAAATGAATTTAGGTAAATCGGAAATAAATTCGCAGAACATTGAATGTGAATTGAAACTGAGTTGTAAGTGAATGTAAAATTAATTCAAGAGAATTGAAAGTATATTCAATAATAATAATAATAATAATAATAATAATAATAATAATAATTACACATAACTTTTTAGAGATAACGTTTTCAATTATAATTGATATCAAGATCTTCAAAATGCAGCAGAAAAACTCGATTCTGTCATCGATTGAGCTTCAAAATCGAAAATAACAGAAACTGAAAAGTGAGGTTAGAATTCTGAAAGGTATCCTCATATTTTATACAGTTAAATTTCAAAAACTATCAATTATCGTGAAATATTTTTTAACTTAGCTTTTTAAACAGAAATAATTAAAAAGGAAACAAATACCCGACTGCACAAAATTGAAAAATGAGCACACAGTATAACTTGCTGAACCAGCCAAATTATACACAGCCGATCTTCGAATTTGGACTAATTTGACACCTTTGGACTAATTAATGAAAGAACAAACTCGCATTTATGAAAAATTTCTTTTATCAATTAAATTTGGAAGGAAAACACGGGTAACCGAAAATTTTTTATTCCTTTTGAACTATTGAACTGATACAAATTTTGGAGGTTTAACCAATTTTTTAAATGCAACAATATATTTAAACATTTTTCAATGTTTGTGCAAAGGTCGTATAAAATTCCAACCTGATCTTCAGTAAAGTAGAAATCCTTCTGAATCTTATATACTAGGAGATTATTATTTTTATCCCCATTAACATGTTGAAAAATATATTTAAAGTGAGTTGTAAAAATATTAGCCCCGCCATTAGGGTGGTCCAAATTTTTTCTCTCGAATTTTCATACATATCGCCCCCAAATTTGTTCGAATCCACAATAAAATAAATGCGTTTAAAAAAAATGATATTTAGAAGTTCCGCAAGCCCCATGAAGTTTAACAAGTATTTTCCATAAGAAAAAAAGACGTTTTTGTAAATTTTATTCAGAATCGTCAATATTAGGTGAATCGAGTTGATACTCAACATTTCTCTTCAAAATTAGCCATAGAATACAAATAAAAAATTACTTTTTAAATATCGAATTGAATGTTGGAAGACATGTCGTATTATCAGCGATTTTTAAATACCACCCGCCATAAATCTGTTGTATAGGGATCCAAAAAAACCCCATAAGTGAAAAATTGTGTTTTGCGAGTTTTTGGAGCTAATTATTATTTTTTTGCGGGTTTTTAGTACAAATTGTTTCTAATACAGAAAATATTACTTTATACTGATAATTAGATGTCTACATAAATTGTATATAGCAATTCTCTCTTAGAATAGAGTTAGAAAGTCGCAGGTTTTTTCGAATTTTTCAACTTGTTTTCAACTTTTCAGTTAGAGCGAGGCAATAATCAATTAAAGTTAACATAAATAATTGTTTAAATAATTTATTATTATTCATAACAATATTCTCTTAGAATAATGCTAGAAAGTAGCGGTTTTTTCTAAAAATTTTCACTTTTTGTCCACTTTTCAATTAGAGAGCGGTAATAATTAATTCAAGTTAACAAATATAATTGTTAAAATAATTTATTATTACATTTAACACTACTCTTTTTGAATAATGCTAGAGTGTTGCGTTTTTTTGAAATTTTCCACTTTTTGTCCACTTTTCACTTAGTGAAGTAATAATTAATGCAAGTTAACAAACATAATTGTTTAAACAATTTATTATTATTTATAACAATATTCTCTAAGAATAATAATGCTAGAAAGTTGCGGTTTTATCTAAAATTTTCCACCTTTTGTCCACTTTTCAATTAGAGTGAGATAATAATTATTTCAAGTTAACGAACATAATTGTTTAAACAATTTATTATTATTTTTAATAATATTATGTTGTAATCAAATAATTATATGATTATAACAATGTTATAATCAATTAATTATGTGATTGAGGCCCCTTTGATCTCTGTGTATGATCTCTATATTGATCTTTATAATATATATCTCATCGATGATAACATGTTTTTTCCAGGGTAGGAGAGGGAGGTGGGGGCGACAGTAAAATGTGTGCAATTTCAAATTTTTCTTTTACGCTTTTCAATAAACTTCGTGTTGTAATTCAAAAAAAAATTTTTACAAGTCATTTACAGACCCACTCCTCCCTCCTACTCCTAATTATTCGATCCTTTGTTTATGGAAGATAGCCTTTTTGTTAATATTAAAATTTTTAAAACATTAGCAAAAGAGTGAAAATACTTCACTTTAAAAAAGTATAATACTATTTAAAAATGCTTCATGTTGATGTTCATTTATTACTTGTTGATAACTAAAAAGTCAAAGCGAAACTGAAGATTTCAGAAAAAAGCGCAACTTTTTAGCATTGCTCTAAGAGAATATTGTTATAATTAATAATAAATTGTTTGAGCAATTATGTTTGTTAACTTGCATTAATTATTATCTTACTAAGTGAAAAGTGGACAAAAAGTTAAAAATTTCAGAAAAACCGCAACTTCCTATCTAGCATTAATATAGGAGAAGATAAACAACAATCATTTGTTTAAATAATTATGTGTGCTAAATTTCATTAATTATTATCTCGCTCTAAGTGAAAAGTGGACAAAAAGTTGAAAATTTCAGAAAAAACCACAACACTCTGGTATTATTCAAAGAGAGTATTATTAAAAATAATAATAAATTGTTTAAACAATTGTTTGTTAACTTGAAATAATTATTACCTCACTCTAATTGAAAAGTTGGCAAAAGGGGGAAAATTGTAGAAAAAACCGCAACTTTCTAGCATGATTCTAAGAGAATATTGTTATGAATATGTAATAATAATTTATTTATGTTATTTTATTATTTATTGATTTATTATTTATTAATTTATTTATTATTTATTATATTATTTTATTATTAAAATTATTTATGTTAACTTTAATTGATTATTGCCGCGCTCTAACTGAAAAGTTAAAAAAATGTTGAAAAATTCGGAAAAAACTGCGACTTTTTAATTTTATTCTAAGAGAAAATTGCTAAAAACAATAATAAGTTGTTTAAACAATTTATGTAAACATCTAATTATCAGTAGAAAGTAGTATTTTATGCATTAGAAATATTTTGGACTAAAAAAATCGCAATTAGCGTCAAAAACTCGCAAAACCCAATTTTACACTTATGGGCTTTTTTGGGATCCTATAAAACAGACTTATGGGGTTTTTTTATTTAAAACTTTAAAAAGTTTTTATTTAAAAAGTAAAAAGTAAAACGTAAATAAGACTTTTTATTCAAAAAGTAATTATTTATTTGTATTCTATAGCTAATTGTGAAGAGAAATGTTGAGTTTCAACTCGATTCACCTTAATATTAATGATTCTGAATAAAACTTCCCACACGTCTTTTTTTCTTATGGGAAATACGTGTTAAATTTCATGGGGCTTGCGGAACCTTTAAATATGATTTTTTCCCCCAAAAAAGACGCATTTATTTTTTTGTGGATTCGGACAAATTTGGGGTCGATATGGATGAAAATTCGAAAAAAAAATTTCCAATGCATTTTTGGACCACCCTACCCACCATGCGCGAATAACTGCATTCTACGGTACGTAATATTCTTGGAAGTGATATATTGTTACATAGTTTTTCCTACTTTTATTCATTATGTATTGCAGAAAACAGTTTCCTAGTGAACCTGTTGAATCTCTCCGAATCGTTTTATTATTAATTTTTACTTGTCATGGAATAATAAACGCCATAAATTCAATATTAAGTTTCAAAAACTTATTCTACTTTTCTACGAAAATTCAATCCAGTCTTGGACTTTTTGAAAGGAACATTAGACTTCTCTCTAAAGAATCAGTCAACATTTTCCCTGATATCATTCAGTGACCCATTTCCAACTAATGAATCAGTGATTTGGACTGATTATTCAGTCAATTTTACTGAATAATAATCAGTCAAATTCACTGCGTAATTAGTTTTTCTGACTGTTTTAAATTTAGAAACTTCAAAAGCCTTGAATTTCGTTTTCCAGAATAAAATTAAGTACAGTTTTTCAGCACTGATGAATCTATAGGGATGGTAGAGTGGATTTCCGTTTATCCAAAGAGAATGTACCACAGGGTCCGAAGCATTCATCCCCGGAGGCTTGAAATTCAGAATTTGATCCCCTTTGCGTTGGCACGGATCCCAGGATATTATCCCTCGCGAAGCTGTGTAATGAAACCGTTTCGGCACCCCCATGAAATCATCCCCTTTGTACGATACCCATAACGTCGACCGAAGCTACAATACATAAATAGAGAAGCACATCTCCAACGTATGTACTTGGCGATAATGCTGGCCCTCTCCTTATCTATAGTGCGAGGGTGAGGTCCTATTTGTGGTATCCTCGTCATCGTCGTCGCCATCGGTCATTATCGGCGAAATCCATGTAATTGCTTCAACCCTCGGGACTTGATATCATCCACGGCCATTTTCAACCCTCCACCTAGAAAGAGGGCGCTCGGCGTCTGGAGTGGATAAAACGTGAGTGAAACCCAGGGGTAGCTTTCGTGGCGAATGGGAATAATTTATTAGGCGTTTCACCCTCCAAGGGGAAAACTCTTCCGGTGTGTGAAGCACCAAGCGACACTGCACCAATAGAGAAACAGCATTCGTGAGATTTATTCATGGCTTTGCAGGTAGAATAGTAATTAGAGGGTGAGGTGGAAACTGAAATGTTTGTTTTTCACAGAATTGTGAATTTTGGGTTTTTAAATAGAGAAATCTTAACAATGAAATATACCGTTTACTGAAATATAAATATATAAATAAATAAATAAAATAAATAATAAATAAAATATAAATAAATAAATTTGTAAAGCATTCAATAAAGGACAATGAATAGAATTCGTTTTGGAATTTTATCCTGTGTTGTAAATTAAGAAAATTAAGGTGCATTTGTTCAATTTTATTGTCTTAATTCCGGAATATAAAGAAGAGACAAAATTTTAAATATTAAATTCTATATTGCAATATCTAGATGCATTAAAAATGAAACATAAATAAATATTCCAATTTTATATGTCTTTAAATATGATTTTTAAACATTTTAACATTAAGAAAAAATCTGTTCAATTAACAGAAGTCATCTGCTAAAATAGAGGCAGCAGATTTTTTCTGTTATATTTACAGAAATTTCGGTTAAAGTTACAGAAAAGTGTGTAAAATCTGTAAGTTTAACAGAAATTTCAAAAGTCATCTGCTTAAAATATAAAAGATTTTCTCTATTATATTTACAGTTTCTGTTAAACTTACAGATTTTACTCGCTTTTCTGAAAAATTTACATACATTCCTGTCAAGTTTACAGTTTTTAAGAAAAATAAAGAATCTGTTAAGCTAACAGATATTTCTACAAATTTTACAGAAAAGCATGTATAATCTGTAAGTTTAACAGAAATTTCTTTAAATATAATCTGTTATATTTTAACAGATGACTTCTGATATTTCTGTTAAACTTGCAGATTTTACACGCTTTTCTACAAAATTTACAGAAATACCTGTCAGATATTTCTGTAAATTTTATAGAAAAGCGTGTAAAATCTGTAACTTTAAGAGAAACTTCTGTAAATATAATTTGTTTATATTTTAACAGGTGACTTCTGATATTTCTGTTAAACTTACAGATTTTACACATTTTTCTGTAAAATTTAAAGAAATATCTGTTAGTCTAACAGATTTCTAATCTTTCTTAAAATCTGTTATAGTCTACCTAATCTGTTACAGTCTACCTAACGGATATTTTTTATTAAAATGATTACTCTGATTACACCTTAAAATAAGTCGATATTTAGGCTTACAGTCAGACTTTCTTTTTACAGTATTCTTTACATCTGAATTAGTCAAAAATTTCTAATGAATTGGCAAGAGGTTGTCCACCAATTGAATTAGTAAGAATTTCTACTAATAATAATTAGTAGAAAACTACTAGTTATTAGTAGAAAATTACTAATTGTTATTAGAAAACTAATAATTACTAGTACAAAATCCTACTAACTCAATTGGTGGCAGAATTGAATTACCAATTGAAGCAGTAAGCATTTCTACTAATAATTAGTAGTTCTCTACTAATTAGTAGAAATTTTCACTAATTAAATTGGTGGACGACTTCCCGTTATTTCCTTAGTAGTTTTTGACTAATTCCGATTTAGAGTGTGTCAACGGGAAAATCAATAAGTCGTCGCATGATTTTATTATTAGCTTCTATTATTTTAGTGATTCTTAATTGCATGACTATTATTACTATTTGGCACTCAAGAGGGCCCCTACTTGGGCCGAAACGTTTGCCGATCCTTAAAGTTTATTTTACAACTAAGAAGATCTTAAGAAATAGACCCCATAGCCAATGAAATATTATCAACGAAAATCATTATACAGTTTTTTGTACATGAAGCCTTTCAAAAGAGTCTACATTTAATAAATTTTAAAAATTCCAACATGGAGAAAAAAATCTGTTGAATTAACAGAAGTCAGCTAAAATAAAGACAATGCAGATTCGTTCTGTTGCATTTACAGAAATTTCTGGCAAACTCACAGAAAACAAGTAGTGTGAAATTTGTAATTTTAAAAGAAATATCAGAAGTCACCTGTTAAAATATAAACAAATTATATTTACAAATTTCTGATAAACTTCAGATTTTACACGCTTTTATGTAAAATTTACAAAAATATCCATCCGATAACAAATTTCTAATCTTTCTTAAAAACTGTTAATTTGAAAGGTATTTCTGTAAATTTTACAGAAAAGCGTGTAACATCTGTAACTTTAACAGAAATATCTGAAGTCATCTGTTAAAATATAACAGATTATATTTACAGAAATTTCTATTAAACTTAAAGATTTTACACGCTTTTCTGTAAAATTTACAGAAATATCTGTTAGCTTAACAGATTTTTAATCGTTCTTAAAAACTGTAAACTTGTCAGGTATTTCTGTAAATTTCTCAGAAAAAAGTGTAAAATCTGTAAGTTTCACAGAAACTGTAAATATAATAGAGAAAATCTTTTATATTTTAGCAGATGACTTTTGAAATTTCTGTTAAATTTACAGATTTTACACACTTTTTTATAATTTTAACCGAAGTTTCTGTAAATATAATAGAAAAAATTTGTTGTCTCTATTTTAGCAGATGACTTCTGTTAATTCAACAGATTTTTTTAAAATGTTAAAATGTTTAAAAATCATATTTAAAGACATATATAAAATTGAAATATTTATTTATGTTTCACTTTTAAAACATCTAGATATTGCATTATAGAATTTAATATTTAAAATTTTCTCCCTCCTTAATTCAGGAATTAAGACAGTAAAATTGAAAAAATGCAATTTAATTTTCTTAATTTCCACATCACAGGATAAAATTCCAAAATGAATTCTATTCAATGTCCTTGAATGATTTACAAATAAATTTTAATTTTATAAATTGCATATCTGCCATAGAGTTAAGAAAATATACTTCAGAAGGTTCATCAGGGCTAGGAAGGTTCTGGAAAAAATTAATTATCACATTAAATCATTAAAATATATTAGTAATGTTACTTAACACATATTCTAAGAGAAAAATGTTCATTTTATCAGGAAAAGAATTGCAAACATAAAAAATGTCATTTGTAATAAAAATTATTATAGGTCAAAGTTTTATGCAGTTTTTTAAGTTTACGCCCTTTATAAATAATTAAATTTTAATCAATGACCAGAATTCTGGTTAAATATGCCCTTTTACTATGTATTTTTTAAAGCAACCATAATTCTATTAATTGATAACCAGAATTCTGATTAAATATGCCCTTAATACTTTTATTATTAATATTATTATTAATATTAATAATAATTTATTATTAATATGTCCTAACTAACTTTCTGGTTACCTTAATCAGAAAAAATAGTATGGACATACTTTGGTTTTAACCTGAATTTCTTTTACAGTATTTAGAATTTACGTTATTTGTTAACTGCCAAAAGATTACTATCAAAAGATTATTATCAATTCTTTCATACAATAATAATAATAATAATGATAAAAACCATAATAATCATAAGTAAAAATATTTCTAATTAATTTATCATTTAAAATAATTTTGCATATGCAATATACAATATATTTTTTATTCGGAATGGAGAAGCAGGTATCGAAATCACTAGCATGTTAGCCTTTACACCGCTTTCTTATTTTGAAAATGAAGGAATGATTTTGCCGGCACGTGCACGCCTTTTAAAAGGTTCCGCTTAGAAGTTTTGACGTGCGGTAGTATTGAAAAGCGGAACCGGCTGTCGAGATACGGATCTGACCAATCATAAAAGCCGCATAATGGCCACTTATTCATCCATCCCAGGGAACTGCTTGCAACAACAAAAGCGGAAATTAGTCAGGTTCGTTATGCTTATTAATTGACTGACATTTCCGTCATATTATTGTACGATGAATCGAGAGACCGCAAAGCACTCGAAGCCGCCCCCGATTTTATAGAGCGATTCAATAATCAACACCGTTCCGAAAAATTATGAATTACATATTTAATTCTTTGTTTTCTTTTCTTTATTTAAGAATCAACATATTTAATTTTTTACTTTCTTTTCACTATTTCAGAACCAAAATACTCTTTTATTTATAATTTTTTTGCCTTTATATTGATATAATTTGTAACTAAATTAGATAAAAAACTCTGGGCTTTGAAAAAAAGATCTTAAAAGGGGAAAGAAGACTTTTTTCTGCATGTAACGTTGAATAGAAAATTAAAAAGCGTTTAAAAGTTTCCGGGACGGTAGATTAAATATTGCTTCTTCAGTTATTTTTGTCTCACTGGTGAAACGTGAATAGAAAATGAGTAAGAAAAGGCAGCATGAATTGCTCTCGAAAACTGCAGCTTCCTTTTCTTTCCATGCTTATACTATACAGAAAGATACTCATTCTCAATTACTAAAGATCTTTTTAAGAATAATTATACTTAAAACCACTAATTACCGGATTGCGTGAATGCACTCTGCCTACCTGTTGTATAAAATGTTTATAAAGAAGATGAGGAAATGATCGAAATGCCAAAGAGGAAGGAAAATATTTAAATCAATAGGGGCTGAAAAAAGTGCAACAAATCTGTATACACTTGAGATCCTTGATATCATTCCAAAAATAGAAATTTTTTACATGTAGTTAATTTTATTAATTATAGATTTTTCCTAAAATGATTTAACTTTATTTACCCTTTAATTCTTGATTGTTGTTCAGAAAATTCTACCCATGGTTTTTTTCAAAATAAATTTTCTTTTTTTTCGTACATAATTTTTTTTACTGCATTTTTTCGTAACCCATTTTGTAATACTAAATTTATATTTCCAGATAATAAGTTTAAATAAAAGAGGAACACATTGGGAATAGCATATGATCATGTATATTCGAAATAATTGAAATTGGAACTTTTCTGCCCTTTGTTGTGACGGAATTGAGTTTTCATAGTTATTTGAAGTGGAGATTGATTAAAATTGATCAAAGGTCGTAATATTAAATGGGATTTCGGCGCTATTACTTGGACATTCTATGCAAATGGCTCGAGCAGAGGACAGAAAGTAAAGCGATGGCGGCCTGGCGATATCTGTCGCTGATTGGTTGACAGTGAGGGAACGTGTTTTTGGGCACCCTTCGGATCTGCCCTCATTGTCATTTTAATTTCAACCCCTGAAGGCAGTCGGTGGGGTCCATCCGTATGAACGCACCCTCCGTGAGATTGGCTTGACGACGCAGAAACTGGTTACGGTGGAAACAGCAGATTCATTTAACGGGTGTCTAAGTTTTATTCATTTCACTGAGAAAACGATTTGTTTGATTGTATAAATAATGGTGCAAATAAAAAAAATTAATTTCAATAAATTTCTATATGAATCAAAAACATGTTTTTTAGAAATGGAACAAAATTTATTCAAATCAAATAAATCTTTTGTTTCACCCTTTCAGGACTGATTTTTTTATGAGGAGAAAAACTTTTTTTAAAAAATTTAATAACTATTTTAACATTTCAGGAAATAAAGAAGTAAAAGAAATCATTTTTAGCAAATCAAGTTTCTCGACACTTTTCATATTTTTTCCCAAGAACTACAATAAATGGTTTTTGCTTTGTGAGTACCATAACAGGTAGGAAATTTATTGTGAAAATGAGAAACTATTTCTTCATAATAATTTAATATGAACATATCAAAAAGAAATTGATGAAAAACCACAAAAAATTTACTGGAAACAAGTTTTAGAACCATTTCCACTGGTCCTGAAAGGGTTTCAATAAACAATTTGAATTTAAAATAAATAATTAAAATTGAAAATAAACAATTTTTTCAACCGTATTAAAAAGATATAATATATTTGATTTGAAGAAAGGATTTTTTTGAATAAAACAAATTTTGTTGTTTGAATCAGAAAAAGTTTTTTGTTTTGTTATGTGGAGTAAGAACATTTTGTTTGTAAAAAGATGAACTTCTTTTTTATTTAGCTGCAGAAATTTGCCAGACAAGATTTCTTATTTTATTAATTTGTAGCTAAAAACTGTTAAAAATAAAACAAAGAGAAAGTGAAATTTATTGAAAACCTTCTTTCTGTATCTTTTATAAATGAAGTAATTATATTTTATTTATAAAAGAAAGAAAAACGAATCTTCTTCGAAAAATTTTCTTTCACTCCTCGTTTGAAAACATTTAAACGTAAAAAATTTGGATCCTAATTTGAAACTAAAACAATTATAAAGTTTTTAAGCGGATGAAAACATTAACAGTTTTTTGAAAGAAAAAATTTTTGAAAAACTTTAATTCCTAAATTAAATTAAACAACATTTTAAATTAAATACATAAAAAAATTGAAAGCAAAATAAACAATGTAGATACTATTAAAAATTTTGTTAAATTTGTGTCAATCTCTAGAGTCTAGAACATTGCTTTTTAAATGAAATATAAAAAATTTTGTCATTTTTTTTAGCTTCATGACAAATAATTTCATTTTTCAAAAATTTTAGATTTTTTTGAGAAACTATACATCGATTGTTTAAATGTAACTTCATTTGGAAGATTCAGATTTTAAAACTGAAAGTATCATAATCTTGAATGATTTGATAAAGTATCCAAATAAACTTAAAAATTTTTAAAATCATGCAAATTTGGAACAAGCTAAATTTACAAAATTTAAAACATTAGAAAATACAAAATTTATTAGTTATGTAGGTGTCAAAGTTGAAATGAAACACCAATAAAATTTTGAAGATTTAAAGTTTTAAGACATACAAATATGCATTTGTTAAAATTTGATAAAACTTTTAGTTTTCAGATTTGTGTCAAAGATTTAAAATGTAAACTCATTTAGATTTAGAAGATTGCAAAATTTAATAGCAGCCAAGGGTGGAAACTGATAAACTTTATAATTTACATAATTTTATTTAAAAAATCCCGAATTAGAAGATTCCAAGCATCAGAGACTTCAAATTAAACTGTTTTTTTTTTAGTATTTGATAACATTATAATTTCCGAAGATTTTAAATTTAAAAGCATCAAAGATATATTACTATTATCATCCATATTACAAAAAAATGATTTAATGTTTTAAAACTCTCAGATTTGTGCTTTCAAATTTCGAAAAATCGAAATTTGTAAATTGCAAATTAATGATAAAACCATGTCAAATAATTTTGAAGAATTTAGGGTTTTTAATTTCTGCAAAGTTTCTAGATTTAGTGCATGTTTAATATATTTAAAAGCACCCCATTCAAAACTCTTAAAAGTTACAGTTATTCTTCAAAGAGTCAACAGTAAAAGAATCTACATATAAGTATGGCAAATTAAAGTCCTTTTTATTTGCTAGAAAATGCGAATTCGATTTGGAAGTGTACAGGAAATGTTTTAAGATTGAATTGCTTGCCCACGAGATAGAAACTAAAAAAAAAATAATTTCATAGGGTCTTTTGCAGAAATTCGATTTTTGATAATTTTTTCTGTTATATTTACAGACATTTTTTTTCTCAGAACTGGATTAGTTTTTCAGATCGGTCTTATAACATTTTTGTTTACTTTTTAAAAGAAGAGGACCCCGCACAAAATGTACACGAAATGGGTTTTGAAAAATTGCCTGAGTATTTGATATTTTTTAATTCCAATATCAAGAGCCGATTCTATGGACAGTTTTTTTTCTTTTTTTTTTGACACTTGCATTTGGGCTCCTAAACTTCCTACTTTGGAAAGAAAACAACTTTGGTATAATTTTATATGCAGCCGTTAAAATAAAATTATACAATATTAAGAAATATGTTTCAAATTTATCAGTTTCAATTTTCAAATAATCAAAAAATTTAGGATTTATCATTCAAGGATTAATATAGGGCATGCAAGCATTGCAGTCAAAAAAATATTTAGTTAAACCACAAAATTTTCATGGGTTCAACCAAAAAATTTCATTATTATACGAAAAACTAAATATTTAGTTAACCCAATAAAATTTTCTACTTAATAAAATTTGATATACCAAATATTTTGCTTGATCCTATAAAAATTTTTTGGTGATGCAAAAAATTTTTTGGTCAATCCAACCAAATTTTTTGCTTGATTCGACAAATATTTTGGTTGGTTTATCAAAATATTTTGGTGGATTCAACCAAAATTTTTAGAAAATTTAACTAAAATTTTTAGTTAGGATCTCCATATGGAGGAATGTATATTCCTATATTGAAAAGTATAAATACTAATTTTGAGATTTTGATCAATGAAGTACGTAACTCTTCGCATATCTTCTCTTTTTCTTATCAATTATGTTATTTTTCCTGAAGAAAATACATATTTTAAAGGCATAAAGAGTGTGGGAAACAGAAGTTTCGTATATATTACACATTCAACCAAATGTTTTGGTTGAATCAACCAAATTTTTTGCATGATTTCAACAAAAGCTCTCTAAAAATACTTTGGTAGATTCAACTAAAAAATTTGCTTCAATCGACAAAATATTTGGTAAAAGTAACCAAATAACTCAACCAAACGAGTTTGATCAATTCAATAAAAATTTGGTTGACTTAACTAAAATGTTTTCTGAAGTCAACAAAATATACTCAACGAAACGATTTTGTTGAATTAACCAAATTTTTTTCTGAGTGTGTGTACCCTGTAATTGGCCGTATTGGTTGTTGGGTTATCAATAAAAAAAAGTAATAAAAATATAAATAAAAAATAAATAAATAAAATTTGTCCGGAATTTATTCTCGAATACTGAAAAAAAAGTTTGTTTGAATCAAACAAACATTTGTTTGACCGTATATCAAACATAAAATTGTTTGATTCAAATAAAATTTGTTCGATTCGAGCAAGTCGATCATTGAATCAAACAATTTTTATTTGAATCAACCAAAGTGTTTGTTTGACTTTATATCAAATATTCGTTTGTTTGATGCAAACAAACATTTTTTCCAGTGAATGAAAATTGTTTAATCTATGTGTAAACTGTACAATTCTAGCTACGTACTAGGGTGGATCAAAAAACACAAATTTTTGAAATTGAAAACGCCTTAGCATTGAAAAGTTTCCTTTTGGGTCCCTCATAACTTGTGCAAAATTTTGAATGAGTCGATTAGTACCCTGAGGTTGGGTGAAGCCGAAATAAGGTTTAAAAATTCACTATTGGCAGATTTTTGAAAAAATCGCTAATATTACTTTTTTTTTTTAAATCGCTATTGTTACTTTTTTTTCGAAATCCACTTAATATGCTCAATTTTTATAAATGTTGAATTTTTAATTTGAGTTTATATAGGGGAAAATTTCATTCTTATGGACCTCTTAAAATGAAAAAAAGTTCTACAAGCTCTGCAAATTATAATAAAATTTTTTTCAACCACCAGAAACTTTCTAGAACTCAAAATATTACATAAAAAAAAATTGGGAAGACTTCGAAATTTAAAATGGCAATATCCTACATCAGAATCACGTTATAGTCATTTCAAATGTGTAAGTCTTCACAATTTTTTTGTGGGTGCATTTTGAGTTCCAGAAAGTTTCTGGCGGCTCGAAAAATTTTATGATAATATGCAAAGCTTCTAGAACAAAAGGAAACTTTTCAGTGCTAAGACGTTTTCAATTTTCAAAATTTGTGTTTTTCGATACACTCTTGTGTATACATTATGATGGTCCAGATTTCTTTTTTTCGAATTTTCATACTTTCACCCTTCAAATTTATTCGAATCCAAAAAAATAGAGGCGTTTTTAAAAAATAAATGATATTTAGAGGTTCCGCAAGTCCCATGAAGTTTAACACGTATTTTCCATAAGAAAAAAAGACGTTTTTGTAAATTTTATTCAAAATTGTCAATATTAGGTGAATCGAGTTGAAAATCAAAATTTCTTTTTACAATAATTAGCCATAGAATACGAGTCAAAAATTACTTTTTAAACATCACACCAGTAAGTCTGTTTTATAGGGTCCCAAAAAAACCACATAAGTGAAAAATTGTGTTTTGCAATTTTGGCGCAAATTATTATTTTTTTGTGGTTTTTTTTAGTAAAAATTGTTTCTAGTACATAAAATATTATTCTTTACTGATAACTAGATGTTTACAAAAATTGTTTAAATTTTTTATTATTGTTTATAATATTTTTCTCTTAGAATAGAGTTAGAAAGTCGCGGTTTTTTCTGAATTCATATTCATATTCATATTCAGTTTATTTTAAGCTCAACAGTTTTAAACCAATTACAGAGTTACAACGTAATTATATTTATATGTGATGAGATGCAGATACGACGTATAATCAGTATAATAGTATAAAATTATTACTCAATTACAAATATAAATTAACAGAGGTTAAGCTTCAGTGTGAGAGATAAACTCAAGTACCGCATTACAAAAGGCTTCTAGTGATATAACAAGTAAATCTATATCGTGCTGCGTGTTTATAAACAATTTATTAAGATTGTCACTCATTGTGTATAGAGACGACTGGTTGATCAAAGTTGAGGATAGATAGATTTGTTCTTTGTTTCGCGAGAAATGCTCAGGTGCCATATTAATTTTTAGAAACGGAGAAATAATCTGTAGTATTTCAGGACAGTCTATAATACCTCGAATAATTTTAAATAAAAATATAATACTTGTATAGACTCTCCTATCCTTCAGAGTAGTAACATTGAATTTTTTCCTAATCATAGAGATATCAGAGCCAGGAGGTGGATATGTGCCATTCTCTTTCCAGTGTAAATATTTTAAAAATCTTTTTTGGCAACTTTCTATTGAGTCGATGTATTTTAGAAAGTGAGGTGACCATAAAATAGAGCTATACTCAAGCTTTGATCTTACAATTGTATTAAATAACGTCTTCATGGTTTCAGGATTTTTGGAATTTCTACATACTCGGAGTAAAAATCCTAGAGACTTATTAGCATTCAGTACTATTTTTTCAATATGTATTTTAAATGTAAGGAGCGGATCGAAGCTTAAGCCAAGATTAAGTACGGAGAATACCCTCTCAAGTATCACACCATTTATAGTATAGCTAAAGTCAATAGATGTTGGAGTATTACGGTTTCTTAGAAAAGACATAATTTTGCATTTAGGAATGTTAAGTTCCAATTTATTAACGTTACACCAGTTAGAAAATTTATCAAGATTTTGTTGCAGCTTTTCACATGAGTTTAGATCAAGTATAGGTAATGATAGCTTAACATCATCAGCATAGAAATAATGGAAACAATTTAAGATCTTAGACAAGTCATTAATTGAAACAACAAAAAGCAGTGGGCCTAGGTTTGACCCCTGCGGTACTCCAGATGTTGGTGTGAAAGGTTGAGAGGTATATCCACCATATTCCACAAAAGTTTCCCTATCAGAAAGGTACGAATGTATTAAGCGTATAACATTAGTATCTAGATCAAGCCTACTTAGTTTATGAAGTAATAACTCATGATCAACTTTATCAAACGCCTTCATGAGATCCGTATATATAACATCAACTTGGTTATATTCAATTAGTTGAGATCTAACAAGTTGGGTAAAACATAGCAGATTCGTAATTGTGGATCTACGCGGAAC